>JAGGCT020003673.1:5000-12589 GCA_017654935.2 Phymorhynchus buccinoides
CGCTTCACCCTAATGTGTAAAGCAGCACATACACAATGTACAGAAGATATCGTCTCTTAAAAACCAGAGTATCAACATAATTTTTTGTACAAAGAATTCCATGACACATTAAGTTACAATTTATCAAACATAATATACATTTTCAAATTATGTTTAAAAGATAACTTTGAAGGGCATGATTTAAAAAAAAGATGGCAAGTTATTCCATGTACATCCCCCAGAGTATGTCAAGCTTGATTTGCACAAATTGCCATAGGGTTTTGGGAAAGAAAGCTTGTGAGAGTGTCTATTGTCATTGTTTGTAAAATTGCGCTTTTGATTTTTTTAGGAGCCATATTATAGGAGCAGATTTACAACGTTCACAGGCATTGATTGAAAAAAAAGTCTGTCTTTGAATGGAATAATGTTCAAACGTTTATAATCATTTCAAGTTAGTCTATTTGATTTTAAAAGTATTAGTTTTACAAGCTCTCTTGTGCAACCGATTTATTTGCCTCTTTAAAATAGATTAACTAGCATTATTCCAGAAAGTGGTCGTGTATGTGCGTGCGTGCGCACTAGGCTTGTTTTCATTGCTCCTCCGCTCTACTTTCATCATCTTTCTGAGTCAGAAAATTAGTATGTTTCCTCTCTCCATTGTTAATCAATCAGGTTCATCCAAATCCAGAAGGTGGAGAATCTCCTCTATCGTTAGACACAAAATGGTTTGGCATTTTCCATTGTAATTGGCGTCAAATCGGCGATGAAACACATAAAGAATGGAAGCGAAAAAAACGTGAAGTGTTGCATAAAGGAGACTCTACATCGCAAAAAGAAGGGAGAAAAAACGGATATCAGAGTTTCGCAGAGTATTTACTACCTCGTGTGATACCATACACTGGAAGCCGGACTAAAAAAAGCGCGCCGGCAGTGGTGATATGCTAACAAGAGCGGCGCGACTCAACAGAGGCCCGCCATCATTAGTGTTAAAGCTCTATATAATTGACCTATAGCGCAACATCATACTATTCTTATATATATGAGGAAGATAACTAAAAATACAGCAGGGCACACAATGCACGAACCAACGGCAGGAGCTAAGATATATGAAGCTAAGGGAGACATCTAGGTCTAAATCGGAAGACATCAAAAGCTTCAATAGCAACATAATGCTGCGATTACCGATAGCTTGCACCTGTGGTCTAGTGTTAATTCTAATTTGCACAGCACTGGAGAAGTCATGACTAATACAAAAATTGTATATAATGAAGTTAGGTACAGTTAAAACTTCAATACAATTGCATAAAACACAGCAGATGAAGTACGGCAGCTAATAGCCGCAAGGACAGTGTATGACTGAAAGCCCTATAATATATATACAATTATACAATCACACACACACTTTTAACTATTCTTGGTCGGAAAGATAGACACAACCAGCAGCGAAAAATTCCCCCGTGGAATGTGGATAATCTAGTGACGAAAGGAATGTTTGAAACGAGACCTCCACTCGCCTAAATATAAAGAAACTAGGCGTGATGCCATCAGTATTCACTTCGAGTCGCTAAGATAACCTCAGAATCACTGCTCCATCGAATGATAGCAGCTTGTCCCTCAAATACCTTACTTAACGCATGTGTAAGCTGTAAGACGCTAATGACTGGACAAAAGCGGCGGACAGATCTATATACTCTCAAACGTTTGGATATTCACGCATAAAAAGCGCAAGAGTGCCTAACTGGGTTATATATTTTATGAAAAGACAGACACAATCCAGAAGACCAGGAGATTCCACCTCTAGCCTGTTCGAAGATAGCGCAGCATTTCAAAGTACCCAACTACAAAAACAGACAGTAGCGTACATCATCTGAAAGTTTTCCTTCATACAGACGCACAGTACCAGAAGTGAGATTACTTACAGCTGCTGAAAAAAGAGGAGTACTCGTTAACTACAATTATGAAGAACGCTGGTTGGAGGTCGTTGAAAACAACAACAAACAAACAAACAACAAAAAAAAAAGCAAAAAAGTGAACTTCAGCCAAAATATCTGCACCATTCTGTAAAGTTAAATATGGAAAAAAAGAATTGACACGAAATGGGAGTGAGTTGTTGTTTGAGGAGGATTATATCAAGTGTTATATTTGTAATAGTGTAACATGAAGGGATGTGAAGAACAGCCGGATAACCTTCGTGCAGACACACCAGTGCTCTGTGAAGTATACAGGTAAGACAAAAATGTTATACAAATTCTGATCAATGGTTGTTTTCTAATACCATTGCAACTTTGTTATGCAAGGTTCCTAAGCATATCTCTAAGATGTCAAACTGTCTCGTTACCACCTAAGGACGTCACTATACACACAAATAATATAATTGATAAATTGAATGAGCCTTCTTAAGGAAGGTGAAATTTAATTGTATTTATTATGAGGTTAGTAATGTTTGTGGGAGGACAGTTCCCTCCCTTTTTTGAATTTCCCTCCCTGTAACCTTCTTATGTCTAGATAACTTGCAATTAGCTAAATCCTGAAGCGGGAATGTCTGGTGCCAATCGCTCCTGATATGCAACTGTCCTCCCACTAACATCATCACTATACTCTCTAATAATTAGGGTAAAAAAAAAAAAATACTAAAATCCCCAAATTTGCACCTTCCTAGGGCAGGCTCATTAAATTTAATAATTAAATTTCACCTTCCTTAGAAAGGCTCATTCAATTTATTAATTATTATTTGGTTAGTAACGTAATTAGTGGTAAGGACAGTTTGAGATTTTATAGCTATATCTAGAGAACTTGCAGTACGTAGGTTGCCAACGGACTTGAAACAATCGATCGCAACTAATATTGGAAAGACTTTTGTCTTACCTCATAAGAGAGGAGTATGCCTCTCTATTCAGCCCCAAGCACTTGTCTGCATGAATGTCGCCCAGACTGTTTATACACTATTCAAAATCACCGTCATATTTACACAAATTACATTATTACACAATGTTAATGTACATTATTTCTTCACAAAATTGTCCAGGATTGTTTGACTGAAGGCTACTTGTGTTTGTTCAGCTTTATTTTTATAAAACTTCACAAAAGTCCTCTCACTGCTCCACCCAGCAATCTTCATAATCGTTGATAATGGAACGCCTCTTTTATTCGCTGCTGAAGTAAATGCACTCCTGGTGCTGTGGGCCGAAAAAATGTCAGTGTTTATGCCTGCTTCTGCGAGTACAGATTTAACCCAGCGAGCTAATGTGTCACGGCTAATAGGCAGGTGTGGTTTTGGAATTGTTTTAAACAATTGTGGCCCTGTGTTGAAGTTTCTAGTTTTCTCCAAATAAACTCTAAGGTGTGAGACTAAGCACAATTTTTGATTACTTGTAAATGCACAAATCTCATCAGGTTGAAGGTGCACTCCCGGTTTTGATTGCCTTCTGTTTTTTTTTTTTTTAAACAAAAAAACCATTACACATATGTCCCATTTTAGCTTAATAAAAAAGCTAAAAAATTAGATACCTCAATAGATTGATGCTGAATGGGAAATGGGCCAATTTGTTAAACTCTGCCTAGTTTTTCCACTTTTCTTATATATACAAATGTATGATGCTTGAGGTGTTTGGTCTCCTTGAACTAATCAACAGATCTGCAGCCACCTCTGTTATGCCCTGCTTCCTGCACTTTCCCCTGATATATGACATGCAAGTAGGCTTTACTTCTTTTTGACCAGAGGATGGATTTCTAGTGGTTTGTTGGGCAACTTGAGCAGATGTTGGGATACTAGTGGCACTGGATTCTGGAGAAGCATGCCACTGAGTACTGGCCACCACACCTGTGTTGTCCACTGGGGAACGATGATCACCCCCACTGCCTTGTCCTGTTTGAATTTCTTTAGCACTTGACTGATGACGCTGAAAGGGGGAAAACAATAGCACAGATGATTCTTCCATGAAATAGAGAACGAATCAGTTGCAAAGGCCTCTGGATCAGGTCTAAATGCTACATATGGCTCAAACTGTTTGTTCAATCGGGACGCAAAGAGGACTATTGTCGGGTATACATGCAACTGCTCAAGAGCTGTCCCCAAGGCCATTCTATCAAGCTTCCATTCCCCATCTGTATTATTTAACTTTCTAGACTGGTCATCTGCTTCTTTATTGTCTTTCCCAGGAATGTGTGCCGCGGATAGCCATATCTGGTGTGACATACACAACTGCCAAATAGAAAAGGCGATCTCATTACAAGAGTATGAGTGGCTTGAGCCCATATGGTTTAAACACACCACTGCCGTTGTGTTATCAATCAAAATGCGAACAAGCTTACCAACCAGTCTTTCCTTGAAACATTTAAAAGCAAACAAGGCGGCCTTCATTTCCAAATAGTTTATGAGAAATCCGGCTTCCTCCGGCAACCACGCCCCTCCAGACTGCTCTTCCTTACATACACAGCCCCATCCTGTCAAACTAGCGTCTGACATAACAATAATTATGGGGTCACTTTGAACAATGTTTTTGAAAGCTGTGGGAACATGTTCAATCCACCATTGTAGCTCTGCCTTAGCATGGTATGAAAGTGATAAGTGCTTATCAAAGTCACCTCTGTGCTTCTTTAGTGCAACCTTTTTGTCTTCTTCTAAGTGTCGATAATACAAGGGTCCAAGCGTAAA
This sequence comes from Phymorhynchus buccinoides, assembly GCA_017654935.2. NCBI lineage: Eukaryota > Metazoa > Mollusca > Gastropoda > Neogastropoda > Raphitomidae > Phymorhynchus > Phymorhynchus buccinoides. Next base: position 9,634 of record JAGGCT020003673.1, read on the forward strand.
TGCTGGGAAAGCAGCCACCAGCTTGCCTATAATCTTGGCTAACTCTCTTATCCTAAGTGTTTCTTTTCCTTTCGCTTTCACACAACATTGCTGCAAATCATCAGCTCTTTCTTTGGTAAGTTTAACTATCATAGATTTGGAGTCAATGATAAATCCTAAGAACTGCATAGTTTGCGTAGGATCAAACACTGACTTTATGGGATGAATAATGAAGCCTAAAGAACGAAAAAGCTGCAATGTATCAACAACGTTTTGTCTACACAGATCTACTGTTTCAGCCAACAACAAAAGAGTCACTCCGCACAGACACAAAGAAGACGAAATGTGACACTCCTTACATCCATCACAATGTGGCAAAACACTGGTTTAAACAATTTAGTAAATTTCCTAGGCAATAGAGGGGTCTAGACCATTTGACTATACAGGTATATTCCGCACAGTTGATCTAGGCCAACTAAACCGAAGAAATGTATCTGTCTCATCCTCATGAATGGACACTCGAGTATTTTTTTTGTTTTTATTAATTTTTTTTTTTTTTTTTTTAATAAGAGCATCCTTAAGATCAATAGATGCCATAAAACAATCCTTGGGGACTAACGTAAGAGCTGATTGTAAAGTATCCATCTTGAAATGTTGATAAGTCAAGATCTCATTAAGGTTTTTTAGATTTAAAATCATCCTATATGATCCATCTTTCTTGGGGGTAGTGAAGATGGGAGAAATACACTGTTGTGGAAGAGGGTCACATCGCGATATTACACCTTTCTCATATAGTTTTTTATTTTCTGTGTAATAAACTCTTTTTCTTTCTCATTCAACTTTACTTGTCTCCCTTGGTTAATTGTCAAATGATCTGCACAACCATCAACCTCTAACTTTAGTCCAGAAACTGTCTGTATGACTTCCGTGTCACTAGTTAATGCTCTCCATTCTGGTGAAAAATGTTTGAGTCTGCCACCTTGAAAGACGAGAGCTTCATATTCGAGGTCAGTTACCTGAGGGCACTGCGCTGCGGCGCTGAGGCCTATAAATTCCTCTTCTGTTGGAAGTGGGGGCGTGTTTTTTGGCTTTTCCAAGTGGTTGTTTGGCCTTTCCATGCCTGTCCAAAATTTATTTTCTTCTAGCTCCAGTCTTGCTGCCAGCTTTTTCTTCCTTGTCCTAAAAAAGGCTTCCTGTTTCTGTTGTATCTGTTGCCACTGAAGCTTGGTCCAGCTACCGCATCTGAACTGATTTTGTCCAGCTCTTTTGCCTCGGTGATCGAAACAGTTACGTTGTCTCCAAACAACCAAGATGTGATTGGCACTTCGTCAGAGCACAACCCAGCGTATTCTTTGCTAAGGTGGGGCTTGATGGACTGTCGACGTCTGATTGACAGGTCACGCACTGCATATTCAAGCATTGTCAAGGCATCTGTGTTGGCGGTCTTCTCATCCATTAAGCCACACCCTCCTTGCTGCAGCAGGCTTTGTGTAGTGTGCGTCATAGCAATGGCTGCTTTCACAATGGCGCGTTGGGTGTCGGTGAGTCGTGCATCAGCCTTTTTCACATGGCGGGGTAGGGAGCGGAATATGACTTTGTTCAATTTGGGTACCACTGAATTCTGGCTATTTCGTGGCCTGTCGTATTTATCCATCTTCTCCTTAAGCACTCCTTCTTCGACACGCTCTTTAAAACCATTTCAACGCTAGCCATTCCTCAGCAACAAATTACCATTAACCTTACCCGGGTAGAGAAAAGATTTTGTCTGCAATATTGGGGATTCCTCTGTGACGTGCATAACATAGGGCCTGTCCTTACCTCCTAAAATTAAGAACATAAGATCACTGGATACCTGACCCTCATATGATGCCTTTCAGTGACATGGGTGTTAAATCATTGTGGTGCCAAGAGGCGACACTGGCGATGAAAGGGTTAAATCGTTTGTTCACGTGCTTTGCCAAAGATTCCCCCACTTGTTCCGTTGTAGGTTCTGTCTCATCCAGTTCAGTCTCAAGACTTGCTAAGAATTCATCATCTTCCAAGCCACAGTCTGCTCTTTCCTCCTCACTCTCTCTTTCAGGGCTACTTTTGCGCCTGACCTTGTGGCACTCCCTTCCACATTCTTTTCATACTCGTCCTCTGAGTCATTTCTCTCTGCGCGAGGTCGCTTCCTTTTCCCTTGCTTTGGCTGACTGCTTTTCAGTTTTTGTTGAGCTAATTGTTCTTTTAATTGATCCAACACCGATGTTATCGTGTCAAATTGTCGATAGTATTTCACATCCAATTTTTGAAGTTCACTTTCACTTTCCACCCTGTTGTCATTGTCACTAGACCTATTTTCCGCCATAATGTTAATAAAAACAATCCTTTTTTGCCACACACTAAAACAGCAACAATCCACAGTGACGTCAAAGAAACCTAGCCAAATAATAATTTGTATTATAGATGCCTACAGTTGAGAAGCCATTGCCAAGAGGACACTCCTAGTCCCTGGCAGAGAGGGCAGGTCCAAGGCTCAGTCATTTACTGAGTGTTTTCCTGCCACTCTACTCCTTACACTTTTCTCCTATTTCCCACTCCACCCCGGGTGTAAACAGGTAGGCTTGCTTAATGCCTGTTGGGGACCGGGATGAAGTCCTTCGAGGTCCTGTGTTCAAATGCATGCACACAGATCTTGTGCGTACACGTTAAAGCCCATTCCACTAATCAGTAGGAGTAGGCCGTGTTGTGCCAGTGGGATGGATGCTTCGAATTCACATAGAATGCATCATGTGTACCAATAATTAAAAACACTATGGTGTAAATGAAGACCATGTGCGGGTGTGGAACAAGATAAACAGGATAAACAAATCAAAACTGATTGATAAACTTCAGAATGAAAACAAACATCCTTGGGGCATGCTTAGTGTGTGCTTTATGTAAGTCAGTGGCCCTTCTTGCTCAAATGGGCTTTGACATTGCGTGACTTCAGTCTGTG
>JAGGCT020003674.1:2500-12586 GCA_017654935.2 Phymorhynchus buccinoides
ATCTAAAGGACTTGAAAGTTAGAGCATTTGAAATGCAAAACTAGCAACATTTGATATAAAAAAAAACCACCTTTTTGTCCAAATGTCTTTATAATCGAACTTTGGAATTACGACCAGTTACAATAACTGGTATCTTGATCTATGTTCTAAAAAACATAGAGTGCTAGCTTAGTTTTTGAGGCAAGAACACCTTTTTAGGTATTGAAGTGAGAAAATCCCACATGACTTGTGTAAGATCCCAATGATGTGTTCACCTGATGAGATCCTTATGGATCGAAACAGTTGTCGTGGACTGGGCTCTGTCTTGCCTCCCCTAAAAAGGAGGAAAAACTAAGCTAGCACTGGTTTTTTAGAACACAGATCAAGATACCAAGTTATGGTAACTGTTCTTGAGTCTAATGTTCGATAATAAAGACATATATATAGTATGAAAGAGAAATCTCAGTGAATAGTTGAGCTCCGTACCCCTACTCTGAAGGACTGAAAAGTTCGTGCATTTGAAATGCAGAATAATTTGCTTTGATAAAACTTTTCTGTGTCCAATGTCTGTATTATTTTGTGAACCTCAGAAACAAAACCAGTCAACGTTAACTTTATGAAATGTTCCGTGTTCTGAAAAAAAAAAGAAGTGCTGATTTATATACATAATGCATCAACGAATAGCATTATGTATACCTTCATGCATATTAATTCTAACACGTACATAACAATGCACACTGAGACAACTAGGAAAAACAAAGAGCTACTATTGCAAGGTAAGAAAATGATGTAGATCAAACAAACAAAATCCGGAGGTAGAGGAAAACCTCCCCCAAACTGTTCACCACCGTATGCTCCTCCTTCTTCTTCTTCTTCTTCTTCTTCTTCTTCGATCGCTCAGACTGTTTCCTGTCAATTATGAGCGTAGATGCGTCATGCTGCGGTTATGCGTCTAGCTAAGAAATAGTTACGCCCAGCAAGTCCGGCGTCGGCTGGAAGAATGGACCAGTAAGGCAGAAAGATAGTAGATGACAGTGAGCAAAAGGAAAAAGTCAAAGTCAAAGAGAGTGACAGATTAGAGGAAGTTACAAGCACAGAACTTCCAGAAAGTGGGGGAACTGTTTATACAAAGTATCCCCACAGGAAGATCACCGTACACTAGTTGCAACACATCTCATTAACACCTACTCGTTCTGCAATTCAGGTGTCCAGTGATAAGACCAATACCACCGAGCTGCCTGTGAATGACCGCGATAAAGGCTAATACCAACTGGTGGCTAAACTGCGGTATTACAGGGAGCTGACCAGCGGTCAGTTGAATAGGCCTTTGTTGGGGAGAGTGCTAAAGTGAAATCTGCTTATCGTCGCTGAGATAAGGCCAGGTAATTATTAAACAGGCGCTACACGGAGCAAGACAACACGAATTCGCCCGGTTATCGCGGAACAAGCCAACTTCCTACTACGATAGAGGAAGGCATTAAAGACGCACTGACCCACCACGATTAAGTTCCTTGGGTTTTTTTTTTCTGTTTTTTTCTGTTTTTTTCTGTGTAGCTGTGACCCACATACAAATGCCCCCAACTTCAAATTGAGGCTGCTCTTTAAAATGATGTTTCGTTTTCAATTTGGGGGTATTTGTATGGGAGTCAAACCTGGTCAAAACAAGATTTATTACCAGCTATAAGAGGGGAAACCCCGTGAAACCCGTGATTTTGACACGTGATCTGGTGGGTCTTTAAGGGAGGGAAAATGTGAAACTTGTGTGATAATTCTTTTCTTTTCTCTTGTTATGTGCTATGTGTTTCAGTGTTCCAAACAATGTTAGAGTCAGATAGTTTGCTAATAATTATGGCCTAGATATGAAGACATAAAGAGCGACACATACACACATACATACACATGCACGCGCACACACACGCACGCACACACACACACAGAGGCATGCGCGCACAAGCGCACATACACACGCACACGCATTCTCACATTCACGCACAGGCACATACATACACATGGGGCGCGCACACACACATACACACAATCACACGCATAATTATACACTATAGACACACACACACACACGCACCATCATTATGCATACAGATAGACGTTCATGCAGACAGACAGACAAACACACAAACAGAGAGGCAGGCATACATATACAGTCACACAGAGGTTGTTGTACGGTCAATAACGAGGTCTATTTCACCGACAATAGCTGCTGAAAACAAGAGCCACCACAACGATGGACAGACTGATAACGATGTGTAAATAGGGCCACTGGCAATTTCAGTGAAGTGATGCTGTGTTGTGGGTACACGAGATGTTGCCCGGACGTAGTAAATGACAGACAAAACAACACCAACAACAACATTAAGACTTACCCAACCAAACAAACACCAAACCAAGAAACGTACACCAACAAAACCGTACTCTTTTCCCATACGTGACAGAGGACAACAGGGAAATGAGAAGAAAAGAGTGAAAATGGTAAAAAAACAAAACTGAAAAAATACAGCGCGTAGTCCTTCTTTCATATGTGGCAGAGGACAAGAAGAGAAGAAGATGTTAATAAAGGGGCCACCCACACTGCATACGATTCAACCCAACTGCGATCCAACTGTGACATTTGTGAGGCATCATTCTCGTGAAATACTGCTTTTCTGATAAAATCCTACTAAAAAGTTTTGTTCACTAAATTTGTATACGAATCTGATGAAACATCTCTATTTACGTATGATACTGTGAGGTTATTTGCCGACGACTGTCTCCTCTATCGAGAGATAACAAACTTCCAGGATCACATCACACTACAGGAAGATCTCCAAAAACTTCAGAACTGGGCCAAAACATGGGGAATGCGCTTTAATGCGTCCAAGTGTACCATCCTCCCCATCAGGCAGAAATCAAACTACATGTACAGACTAGATTGCCTCCCCCTGAAACATGTCCAACAGAGCCAGTATCTAGGAGTTCAACTGTCAGCGGACATGAAATGGACCACACACATCAACCAAATCTGCAAGAAAGCTGGGTCTATGGTGGGATTTCTGCGCAGAAATCTGAGAAACTGCCCCCTAGAGAGCAGACGCCTTGCCTACATCTCACTAGTCAGATCCAGACTAGAATATGCTGCAACAGTGTGGGATCCATACAACAAACAGGATGTGGACAGGTTGGAGCGAATTCAGAGACAGGCAGCCCGCTTCATCACCAAGGACTATAAGTCTAGGAATCTGGGCTGCGTGTCGAAGATGCTGGCAGACTTGGGCCTACCACCACTTGAAGAACGGCGGAGCAAGCAGCGACTAAACCTGCTTTACAAGATAGCTGAAGGTCAATTTCCAGCATTGCCTTCTGAGGCCTTCCTAACCCCAGTTGCCTCCGACCGCCGTAGGATCAGACCGACACACTTCACGGATTGTACAAGTGATAACATCATGAAAAGACAAGCATTATGCAATTCCCGCGGCTTCAAAGTAAGATCTTGCCACACAGAACAGTACAAGAACTCCTTCTTCGTAAGGACAGTAGTGGAGTGGAATCAGCAAACCGACGCCTCCATCGCAGCAGGCCCCGCCAGCGCAGCATCACCAGCGCCAGGTACACCTTCGGGGCCTGCTCCAAAGAAAGACTAAATTAGGGGGTAGGGGCCATAGATCAGAGTAGTGGCGAGCGCTACGCTAGCCGGAGAGGTCTTGCCTAGATGCCGCAAAAGAAAGGTCTATAATTATGGTCCATTGTCTTACTGTCATACCATCAGGACAGTACTCACTGCCATACCACAAGGACAGTGTTTTAAACACACTGTCATACCATCAGGACAGTACAAGAAATTAAATTCGCAAAGCGCTCTCCCCTTTCCGTTGAGTTAATAGCTTTCATAGGCTCCTTCAACGTATCAAATACAGATACAGATACAGATACAGAGACATGTTATGAGATTCATTTGTTTGAGTCTACGTGAGTAGGTGAAGACGGGGTAAAAAGCCCATGGGCGGGTAAGAAGCCCATGCCAATTATCTCATGAAATGAAGCAAATTTCAGTCACATTTTGCCCATGAGACGAATGTTAAATGTTTAGCGTTCGTCTCATTGAGCACTACGTCCACCATGATCGGATTGTGAGAATGAAAGCATGTGCGGATGAGGAATGGCATGGGAAAGTTGGGAGACAGAAACTGAGAAAGTGTGTGTGTGCATGCGCGCGATGGCATGTGCTTATGCATGGTGTGGGGACTGTGTGGGTGTGTTTGTGTCTGTGTGTATGTATGTAGGTACGAACGTACGTACGTATGTATGTAAGTATGTATGTATGTATGAACTGAGTATGTGTGCATGCGAATGTAAATGATATGCTGTGTTCGTCAGCGTGTGTGATTGTGTGCGTGCGTGTAGCAGGGCTGGTCAGGCGGCGGGGGCCTGGGTATTTGAATGTATAGCGCCATTTGGAGCAAGCCTGGATTTATTTTTTTTTTTTTGTTTTTTTTTGTTGTCGAAAAAAAAAAAGGCGCGGCCATGAGGGCAGGGAACTCTAGCAGCCCCCACCGCCTGGCATGAAAAACGGCCTATAATTATTATATTTAGCTTTTCCTGATTTCTTTCCTTCATTTTATTATTTATTAATATTAACTACAGTCTTATAATAATATCCAGTCTCACGTCTCCAATCTAGGTATTAGATATTTCATAGAATCTTTTGGGCATAAAAAAAGCAAAAGTGGCACGGTTAAAACAGAAACGGCGCCACGGCTTTTTTTGTTTTGGCATACGGGGTTTGTGTAAAAAAAGCTTTTTTTTTTTTTTTTTTTTTTTTTTTTTTTTTATTTTCCGTTCTCACTGGGTTTAACGGTATGCAAACCCCATGACCACACGGGATATAAGGTGATGGTCTTCTTTTTTTATAGAAAGAAGTTCAAAGAAAATCAAGATATTCTATAATCTTCTCAAGCATGTAAATTGTGAACATTCTAAATGATCATCTTACGAAAAAAAAAAACCGTGTTTCCTTTTTGTTGTTTTCGGAGATGCGTCACGCTGCCATTATGCGCCTCTCTAATTTTTCATGAGGTCCAGCAAGTAAGACTTCTGCTGGAGGAAAATCTTTCTGTTACTGTTGCTTGAAAAAAAATAAAGGCAGGAGAATGAATTGAGAGGTAATTTTTAAAGAAGTTAGATTACAGTAAGCAAAGGTATTTTATTTAGACAAAAACTGTTGAGTGATGAGAGGACGTACCAGGCTTACCCCCCCGAAAAATCAACCCTACGAAAGGTACCCCCAACTATCCCGACGGGGGTAATTGTATCAAGGGTTATTCAACGGGACTTGCTTGGTATTAGAGTATTATACCTGCCAGGGGGGCCCACTTGGGCGGGTTAAAAAAAGTGCTTTTTGTACCTGTTCCAGGTCGTAAGACGAACGGGAGAGCGAGGGAGAAGAAGCCGGGGTGCCAGAAGCTGATGATTACACAGGAACTCAACGCGTGCGTAAGAGCGAGTAGGGAGGACCGTGACGGATGTGGGAAACTCAAATCGAGGAGACTACAGTGGGAGAGGGAGAAAGTAAGGTGTGGCCGTATCCTATATGAGAAGTGATCAGTCAGAATGCTGTATGAGGGGCTCGGTGTAGAGCAGGACGTCGTTGTGGGGATTCCTGCGAGCAGGAGTTTGAAGAGAACGGGCGGGGATTTTCGGACGGCGCGTGGGAACGCGGAGCGAAGACCGAGCGTGGGAGAGGCGGGAGGGAACTGAGCGGAGGAGTAAACGCGGAGGAGAAATTGCGCAAGTCCCGCGCGGGGGAAACGAAGAGGCGGGGGACGGCGGGGAGAGAGCGGCATGGCGCCACAGGGGAAGGAGAGGAGAGATGAACGTGGGAGGTCTTCTTTTACTTCATTTTCAGTAAATCAGGCGGTTCATTAAAAAACTAGTATGTACATTGCCTGCGTCATTGACTGCAATCATCAGTATCGTCAGGTCAGGTTCGCATAGTAGTATCAGTGCTGTCATTGAACTGTTTGAAATATTCTAGGAAAACATATCACAAGTGAATTTAGCGATATAGGTTTCGTTTTTTATCTTGAGTCGATCTCGATTTAATAATTTCCAAAAAACTGAAGGGTAAGGGTGCCTTTTTATGTTACGTATTTTTTTGACCAGAGCGTGACTAAAAAGCATGAAGTCTAGAATGACTTTCCATAATTGACTATCATATGACGCTCTTTGACAATCGAGCTGTTATGTCTAGGAAGTACTAGAAAGTTCTAGAGGACCCTATGCAACGAATGTGCAGGGTGTCCCAGGGATGACACACTATACGGCATTATTTTTAGCACTCGCAATGCCACTAGGACACTGCTACTCCCTCCTGATAGGACCCCCTATACTGTGAAGCGAAAGAGTCCCTGAGACCCCTGGGTTTTGTGATTACGATGTGGGAGCCCTGAAAGTGTGTAAGTCGTAAAGCATACCCGTAACATGTGCGAGCGCGCAATTAGTGCGCATAGATTGTGGTGTACATGTAGTGTGTGTACAGGCGTGTGTGTCTTGTGTGTGTGGTGACAGAGTGTGCAGGCATGCATGCGCGCGTGCGCGTCAGTGTGTAAACAAGAAGCTGAGCCCACTCAGTCGACACATCGTACAGTTGTGCGTTCCACCTGATTAAAGAACACAGACACGCGCAAGCAAGTGTACACACACGCACACAGTGTCGTGCGTGCGCACGCGTGGGTGTGTGTGGGTCGATGGGTATGTGTGTGTGTGTGGGTTCATGTAGGGTATGCCTGAAGCCAGAGAATTCAGGCAAATTTGAATCAATGCTTCAGGCAGCTGAATGCCTGAAGACAAGGTTTTCTTTAACACTGGTATCATAACAATAACGGTAATAATTGGGTTTTGGCAAGTTCAGTTCAGGCAAATGTTTTGGTAAATACTGCTGTTTTTTCTTCATGTTAATCACTGGTAACACAACGAACAAAAGCAAGTTCAGGCAATCTGATTGAGACAATTGTGGCCCTATTGGGCCTGCTCACCTACACGGGAATCATTCAAAATTAATTTGCTAGGTGTAACGTTGTGTCCCATTGTATTTTTTCTTCACCCAGCCCCATATATGGGATTCACATTTCCGTATGCTGGGACACAATGGGATACAAACTGAGTTTGAAACACTACTACAGGCCCAATATAATCCCAACCTCCGCTCTCGTCCCAGATTGGGACCTATAACTGGGCCTGGGACCCAATAAGGGCCTGGACATAGCGGGCTTAGCCCCCCACCTCACCCCCCACCCCACACACACACCCAACCACCAACCCAACCACCCACCCACACTTACCGGCCTGTCCACACTGGTGATGGCGGTCAGCGGCATGTTGAAGGCGCCCATCAGGATGTCTAAAGCGGACAGGTTCAGCAGCAGGAAAAAGATTTCTTCTTGTGAAGCTTATTTTGCAGCGCACGACGAGGAGCCATTTAAGTTACGCGTTGCTGACCACAGTCAGCGCGCAGCATGTGTCCATCAGCAGGACGTTTAAAACAGCCTTGCGGTCCGTGACTTCCTTCTGCAGGAAGGGGATCATTCTGTCCGGGGACCGCTTGGGCCAGTTCCATGGCCTCGCCGCTTTTCTTCTAAAAGTGGCGTGAGGAGATGAACGTATGTAAATGAAAAATCTCGCAGTGATGTGGTCAGGTTCTCTCCTTCAGCGGCCATGTAATGTGTCTGCTGCCGTGCCGTAGCGTACCTTCGAGTCCAGTCCAGTCCAGTCCATCCCCTGTGTGGGTCCTCCAGAGTGTGCTTGACCTCACCTTTGTGGTGGGTGGAAATAAATGAGTGCGTGCGCTGGCCTGCTTATCTGCTGTGAGAGTGAGAGAGGGAATACCAGAGAACGTTAAGCATTATCTACTTCAAGAAATACTTTTTGGGGGTATAACTTTACTGATAAAAAATGTGGGACTTTCCTGGTGTTGCGGTACTTCCAGGATTGTCCCACCATCTTTATATCTATTAATGTCCCACATTGTGCCTGTTCCAGGCCGGGAGGACGTTAATCGGATGTTCTTCAAAGTAAGAAAGAAACCAAAAGGCTGGGAGAGAGAGAGATGAGAGAGAGAGACGAGAGAGGAGAGAGAGAGAGAGAGAGAGAGGAGAGAGAGAGAGAGAGGAGAGAGATGAGAGAGAACTCGTTAGAACTCGAGAACATTTCAAGATTAGGCCAACAGCCCCGATTATGACAAAGAAAAACACTAACACCAAAAAAGCACAACGCCAGAACATAGTTTTCAATATGAAACACACAACACCACACACACACACACACACACACACACACACCACACACACACACACACACACACACACACACATATACACACACACACAGTCACCACACACACACACACTCCCATAACACCATTCCATACGCACGCACATACGCACACCTTCACGCGCACTCACACACACACACACACACACCACAACACACACACACACACAACACACACACACACACACACACACACACACACATACACCACACACACACACACAAGCATACACAATCATTACACCATACACACGCACCCCCAAAAAAAAAAACATGCGCACAAGCACGCTCACATAATTATACGCACCCTAAAGCATGCAGGCACCCGCACAACGTGCACAACATACTATTATATACACGCTAGCAAACACATACACGCGCGCGCGGAGAGAAGATATATATAGAGGGAGAGAAGAGATGAGAGAGAGATATTATATGGCTCGATATAGAGAGCTCTCTCATCGATATCTAGAGAGAGAGAGAGAGAGATATCTAGAGGAGATAGAGAGGGGGGGGGGGACTGAAAAGAAAATGTTGCAACATGTCAAAAAGAAATCATTCATTTTACCAAGCAAACCACAATGCCTGTACTCTGTACTCTCCACCAACAATCTTTCAATCCCTTCAGCTGCAACACCAAGAGCTATTGGCATTGCAAATGACCCCTTGTTTGAGAGTCAAGGTCTTCCACAAAAGACTAAGCCGTTACCATTACAGTAGAAAATCATTTCGTTTTCTGTAATGAACTTTTTTTGTTAATCATTGAATGTGCATAAATACATTTCTTCATCATCAAACACATTTTGTATAACATGCATATTATACATAATTATTAACATTCAAAGAAACATAAATAAAATTGCTGTTACATTCAATGTGTCCGTTTTTAATTTTTAGAAAGAGCAAAAAAAGAAAGACAGACAGAGAGAAAGATAGGGACAGAAAGACATACAGAGAAGTTAAAGTGGGCATTGAAGAATGCACCGCATAATCATAATTTACGCAGGGCTCCCATGGACCCCCATTTGGGGGTCTATGAAGTACTAAAATTCTAAAGGACCCTCTAAAAGAATGTGCAGGGGGTCCTAGGAGATGCACTAGAAAAATTCTTTTTAGCATTCACAATGCCACTGGGACCCTCTATCCCGCCTCTAGGACCCTCTATACTGTAAGTGAAGGAGTCCCTGGGACCCCTTGTTTTGTAGGACTATTGGGAACCCTGTTTACGGTAAGCCATATAATTATTTGTAGGAGAAAAACAACACCCAAAAAGACCAGCACAAGTACCTGTTGATAAGTTACACAAACAATGATGTATAGGGATTCCAAGCTTGAACTGTTTCATCATAAACCATACTGATGCTTGCAATGTATTTTTCAATATTATATCGGTATCTCATTATAGGAACAAACATCCTAAATAATCATTTATTGTACAACTCTCACGTTGCTACTGACCCATTACTACATGCCAATGTTAACCAATGAAAAAATAGCCATTTAGAAACACTCTCGAATAAGTACCTGTAATATGGAAATGGGGGGGGGGGCAACCGGGGGGGGGGGGGGGGCGGGGGGGGTGGGTGGGGGGCGGGGGGGGGGGGGGGGGGGGGGGGGGGGGGGGGGGGGGGGGACCCCCACCGGATTAGGGCGGAACAATCTTACATCGTATTGTCAACAATGCAAGGTATTGTTTGTCGAACCCTCAAACCGAATCGCTTACGTTTTATCCTTAGTCTAACCGCATAATATTATGTTGCCCCCTGTTAAGAAAGTAATAGGAGCGTT
>JAGGCT020003675.1:0-2500 GCA_017654935.2 Phymorhynchus buccinoides
TACGCGTGTATGGTTAGACGTAAGTTTATGTATGCGTTATGATTCATGTTACATGTTGTTCTTGTTCCTTTGATTTAATTGTTATCTATTTATATCTGACTGTTATAGTATTTGTAGTATTGTGAATCCTTTCCATATTACTGTTTTATTATTATTCATTCTATTATTATTATTAATTATTATTATTATTATTATTATTATTGGTGTTACAATTTCGTCGTTCTTTTGCTGTCATGTTTAATGATGATGTTATAATATTTGCTGTTTGTTTTTAAAAAATTTTGCTTGCTTATTATTTTATTTGTTTGAGGACCTGATGAAAAGAAGTGTTGTTTTGTTTATTCAGTTTATCCTCATTAAACATTTCAAGTTTCAAGTTTCAAGTTTCAAGTTCCCCCCCCGAACCTTTCAGTTCCATTGTAATCCCGTTCATATCCTCTGACGACAAAAACGAAGGTTCTTTCTTTTCGTAATGTAAACCCGTTAGCGTTCTTTTTTCAATGACTTTCGGCTCGGGGACCTATTGTTTTTGTCTGATCCGTCCGTCCGTCCGGTCCGTCCGTCCGATCCGTCCGGCGTGCTCCTCCGTCCGGCTATTCGTCCGTTTTTCTCTCAAAAACTATTCAGTCTATCATCATCCAGATTTGGTATACTAGTTCGCCAAGATGCAAGCTATCCACTGATGTATTTAGTTTTACATTAAGGTCAAGGTCGCGCCAGTTACGGGGTTCAAACCCCGAAACACATAATCGCTAATATCTCGCGAAGTTTTGCATGTATTTTAATGCAGTTTTTTTCACAACATTTCTTGATGAATGGTCTATAACACAGGTGTCATGAATGTTTCTGTGCGCGCGCGTGCGCATGATCGCGCGCGCTCAAAATCACGGGTCCGAACCCCAAGGCTATATATCAAAAAAACTATTCAGTCTATTATCGTCAAATTTGGTATACTTGTTGCACAAGATGCAAGCTATCCACTGATGTACTTAGTTTTACATTAAGGTCAAATTTACGCCATTCCGATTTCGGAGTACCTCGGCGATGCTGCGAGGGGACTTTGCAGCCGCTCGGGGTTGCACTTGTTTTTTTCTTTCTTCATTTGACATATTATTCTTTAATTCTTTGCCACATGTTTTGGACATGAGATGTTTTTTCCAGTTAAAGCATTATAATTAGAGACAGCCATGAACTTTAAAAAAAAATTTTTAACATAACCTTGCTGATTCTTCAAGCTTGTATTAGTGGGGGGAAAAAAAACCCAACAACTTTGAATTTACATTTGCATTTAATAGACGATTTTCGGAAGAAAAAAAAACCTAGGGGGAGAGCACTTCGTGAAAATTAGAGTTGCTTACCTCGATTACTCGGTCAAATACCATAGCAACAATATGGCGTCGAAGAGTGAAACCGCGAAGCGATCATCGAGTGAACGCTCTCTCCCTCGATGGCTGGCTTAACGTCTATTTAGGCGTGAACGATTTGCAACCATTTTAAATAGAAAGAGGGGTGGTCACGAGCGGCCACACACTGACAGAACGTGCAAAATGTGACGTAAAAACCCCACCTGACACCAATTTTAGAATGACGCACGGTGTTCTAAAGTGCTGTACGTCTAACTCAAACACACGAGGCGAGAGCTGGGGATCTACCTGATGGTAGAGTAACTTCCCCTGTTTGACCGATTGAATTAGGCAAGATCACTCCCAACACACTTATTTATTTCCGAACAATTCCTATTATTGGTTTGTTGTGTGTTGTTTTTGTGTTTTTTTTTTTTGCGTGAGCGCGCGCGCATCTGTGTGGTGGCAAGCTACAGTAAAAGGACAGACACACTGCATACGATTCGATCTCAATGCGATCAGACTGTGACATTTTTTAGACATGATTTTCGCGAAAATTCCGATCTCTTCTTTCTTCTTCTTCTTCTGCGTTCCCAGGCCATATGGCCATAATGGGCAAGGTACGTTATGTGTCCGGTTTTCAGTTGTCACTGGTCTCCCCGCTGCTGCATTACACAGCCGACATATTCCGATTTCGGAGGAGCTCAAAGGAGAAACAGTATTTGGAATTATTTTTTGTTAAAGGCAACAGAATGGGCCATTAATAAGTCAGAAAAGTAGTAGATGGCAGAAAGCAAAGGGAAAAGATAATTTTTAGAGTCAAAGAGAATGACAGATTAGAGGAAGTTACAAGCACAGAACTTCCAGAATGTGGAGGAACTATTTAATCAAAAGAACCCCCCCCCCCCCCCCACCCCTCGGTATCCCCACGGGGGTTTCTACTGTCTAAAATGAATCTTATGAAATCCTACTAAGTCTTGTCTAGGCTAGACTATTGTAACTCTCTGTTATTTGGTTGCCAGCAGTCCTCAATCAAGAAACTTCAGAAAGTTCAGAACGCAGCTGCAAGATTGATTTTCAAAGCAAAAAAGACACAGCATATCACCCCGCTACTTCACACTCTTCACTGGCTTCCAATTTCTGCTCGAATTCAGTAC
>JAGGCT020003675.1:5000-12580 GCA_017654935.2 Phymorhynchus buccinoides
AGGGTATGTAGGTAGTCTATCTGACGGTTTGTTCGAATACTGTGACACAGTATAAAACACCTGACGTGTTTTCCTTACACACAAACTTATGTGCTTTTATTATTTTTCATTTTTAAAGAAAAAGTGTACGTATGTAGGTAGACTATTTGACTAATTATTGCGTTCGAATACTGTGAAAAAGTGGTATACCTGGCGTTTTTTGTTTTTTGTACCTTACCCACGAACTTATGTGCTATTGATTTTTAACAAAGTGTAGGTAGGTAGGCTAACATTATATTGTGTTCCACTACGGTGAAACAGTGATATAGCTGACGTGTTTTCCTTACCCACGAGCTAATGTGCTGGTAAAGGTTAATTGTATTTTGCCGTTTTTGCCTTTCTTACCATACATAAAGCTGTATTTTAGGAACATTTTTAGCTAATTACCTTTACTTGACCTTTACCGGTGAAACAGTGATAGACCTGGCGTGTTTTTACCTTACACATGAACTTACGTGATTTTCCTTCTTTTTTATTTTAATTAAAGATAAAGGGCTACCTAGGTAGTCTATCTGACAGTTTGTTTGAATACGGTGAAACAGTGATGTATATGGCGTGTTTTCCTTACCCGCAAACTTAATATATTTGCTTTTCAATTTTAAGAGAAAAAAAAGTGTATTTAGGTAGGCTATCTGACAAGTTGTGGTCTGAACATGGTGAGGCAGGTGTGATTTGAGATGGTATCAGTGCTAGGTTGTGTTCTTTGCAAAATACTGGGAGTGTTACGCCTTTCTATTCTTTTTGTGTGCAAATATATTTCTTTTCTATCGATCTGGGCCTGTATTCACGTTGAGATAGCATGAGACTTAGCATCATGCTAACTTAGAAGCTCTTCCCAAAGTCCTATTAAATCCTATAGGACATTGGAAGAGCTTCTAAGTTAGCATCATGCTAAGTCTCATGCTATCTCAACGTGAATACCGTCCCGGATCACTAATATAACCAGACTGTTTTTCTTCTGTGTATGTGGTGTTGGTTATTTCACTAAAAAGGCGTTACTGATGTTTTGTTTCTGTCTCTATAATATCGTTATTTAAATAGAGAGAAAGGTGTTAGTGATGATATATGTCTTACTTTGCCTTGTTGTCGTTGTCATAGCTGTTGTTGTTGTTGTTGTCGTTGTCATAGCTGTTGTTGTTGTTGTTGTCGTTGTCATAGCTGTTGTTTCCGGTTCTGTTCTGCTCTTTATTACGAAAAAAAAGATCTACATTCCGATGTGTGTGTGTGTGTGTGTTGTGTGTGCGTGTGCGTGTGCGAGTGCGTGTGTGCGTGTGTGATGTGTGTGTGTGTGTGTGTGTGTGTGTGTGAGAGAGAGAGAGAGAGAGAGAGAGAGAGAGAGAGAGAGAGAGAGAGAGAGAGAGAGAGAGAGAGAGAGAGTATGTATGTGTGCGTGTGTGAGCGAGAGCGAGAGTGAGAGAGAAAGAAAGAGAGAGAGTTAGACAGACAGACAGACAGCACAGATAGGGAGAAAAGAAGAGAGAGAGAGAGAGAGACAGAGAGAGAGAGAGAGAGAGAGAGAGAGAGTGAGAGTACGGGAGAGAGAGAGAGAGAGAGAGAGAGAAAGTGAGAGAGAGAGAGAGAGAGAAAGAGAGGGAGAGAGAAGGGAGAGAGAGAGAGAGAGAGAGAGAGAGAGAGAGAGAGAGAGGAGGAGGGAGAGAGAGAGAGAGAGAGAGAGAGAGGGAGGGAGAGAGAGAGAGAGGGCCGAGGGAGAGAGAGAGAGAGAGAGAGGAGGGAAGGAGGGAGGGAGAGAGAGAGAGAGAAAGAGAGAGTGTGTGTTGTGTGAGTAGAGAGAGAGAGAGAGAGAAGAGAGAGAGAGAGAGAGAGAGAAGAGGAGAGAGAGAGAGAGAGAGAGAGAGAGAGAGAGAGAGAGACAGACCCGAGCAGAGAGGAGAGAGAGAGCTACCAAGAGAGAGATGAGACACTTGAAAGGAACCACAAAGCAGCCAGAGAGACAGAAAGAGAGAGAGAGAGAGAGACCAGCCAAAAAGACACAACATGACTCAGCAGCCTAATTGACAAAGTAAAATAAACACCACAGACGCTCTGTTAGAAGCAGACAGTGATTATATTAATTAAAATGAAAATCGATAACAACATTACATGTATTAATATTTTATCAGTTCATTGACCGAGGTGCTCGTCAAACTCTGGGAAGGTGTGTGTATTAAATAGCAGACAGAGAGAGAAAGAGGGGGGGGGTGAGAGAGAGGGAGAGACAGAGAGAGAGAGAGAGAGAGAGAGAGAGAGAGAGAGAGAGAGGAGAGAGAGAGAG
This sequence comes from Phymorhynchus buccinoides, assembly GCA_017654935.2. Lineage (NCBI taxonomy): Eukaryota > Metazoa > Mollusca > Gastropoda > Neogastropoda > Raphitomidae > Phymorhynchus > Phymorhynchus buccinoides. The sequence continues at coordinate 7,312 of JAGGCT020003675.1, forward strand.
AGAGAGAGAGAGGCGCAAATTTGGAAATAGAAGACTGTACTGACACAGTTATATAACAGCACAACTAGCTTAAATGGGGAAGAAAAACCGAAAAAAGAAAAGAAAACAATCCATGTATTATATAAATGAGACGATGAAACACACTTTCAATGATTCATACACTCGTACATGAAACAGTTTTCGTAGAACGCAGCAGTGATAAATCAAAGTCCAACATGATATTTAAATGTACATACATGCGAGCTCGCATGCGCGCACACACGCGTACGAGCGTGTACGATACAAGTTTGTGAAAACGCCGCAGTCACCGATAGAGCAGAGAGAGAGAAGAGAGAGAGGGAGGAGACGAGAGAGAGAGAGAAGGGGGGGAGAGAAAGAGAGAGACAGAGAGAGAGAGAGAGAGGACGAGAGAGGAGAGAGAGAGAGAGAGAGAAGAGAGAAAGAAGAGAGAGAGAGAAAGAGAGAGACAGAGAGAGACAAGAGAGACAGAGAGACAGAGAGAGACAGACACAGACAGAGAGAGAGAAGCAGAGAGACAGACAGACAGACAGAGAGAAAGAGACAGATATAGACAAAGAGGAGAAAGAGAGAGGAGAGACAGAGACAGACAGACAGAGGATAGAGAGTTAGAGAATTGAGAGACGAGAGAGAGAGGCAGAGAGAGAGAGAGAGAGAGAGGGGAGAGAGAGAGAAAAAGAGAGACAGAAAGACAGACAGAAAGAAAGAGACGAGCATTGACAGGAGCCCACATTGGAATTAACCTGGCATCAACTCAATTTATGAAGAGCCGTTACTCCATGCGAAGAGATGTGTGGGTTGTCAATTAATATTTTAACAGTGTTACGTTTTCCAAGAACTCGTTAATGAAATGAAGGAAGAGAGAGAGAAACACAGAAAGAGATAGAGAGACATTATAGAGCGAGTTGGTAGACAGAGAAGAAATAAAACGAACGACACAAACAAAACGTACACACACACAGGCACACCACACACGCAGGCATGCCACACGCATGCGCACTGCACGCACGCACGCGCACAACATACGTAACGCACATCCACACACGAAGCAACGCACACACGCGCGCGCGCACGCACGCACACACACACACACACACACACACCACACGCACGCACGCACACACACACACATACACATACACCACACAGAGACGACAGACAGAGAGGAGAGAAGAGAGAGAGAGAGAGAGAGAGAGAAGAGAGAGAGAGCGAAGGAGACCCGAGGAGAGAGAGAGAGGTTGCATACCCCAATACTTGAAACTCCTTATCTCTCTCTCTCCTCTCTCTCTCTCTCTCTCTCTTCTCTAGTGAGATATAAGAGAGTTTCAAGTATTGGGGTATGCAACGAACACTTTTTGCAAGAGTGAATGCCCTTGGTGGGTGTGGGGGAATATGCTTGAGTACTGACCAAACAAGTGTGTAACTCTCGCCAATAACCCTATTTTTATGCCACTAAATGGCTGCCTTTCGCAAGAGTGAATGCCCTTGTCAGTACTGACCAGCAAGGGCAATCACTCTCACTGTCAAGGGCGTTAATAACCCTAGTTGCAGAGGCCTATAGACCGACAAGCAAAACAGAGACAGAGACACTAAACAGAAACTTAAGCAGAGATAATTAAACATCGTACGATCATCCGCGATCTGGTATGATCACCACAAACAAACAGTTCTCCTAATCCCTTTTTTCGAATCCCAGTTCCCCATATCTCGATATTCCGAATGCCAGTTCTACTAATACCGTTCGTCCGAATCGCACTTCCCCTAATCTCGTCTGTCCGAATCCCAGTTCCCCATATCTCGTTTTTTTCGAATCCCAGTTCCCCTAATCCCGTTTGTCCGAATCCCAGTTCCCCATAATCCCGTTTTTCCGAATCCCAGTTCCCATAATATCGTTTGTCCGAATCCCAGTTCCCATAATCTCGCTAGTCCGATTCCAGTTCCCCTAATCTCGTTAGTCCGAATCCCAGTTCCCAAAATCTCGCTAGTCCGAATCTCAGTTCCCCTAATCTCGTTTGTCCGAATCCCAGATCCCCTAATCTCGTTTGTCCGAATCCCAGATCCCCTAATCTCGTTTGTCCGAATCCCGAGTTCCCCTAATCTCGTTTGTCCGAATCCCAGTTCCCATAATCTCGCTGAGTCCGATGGCCAGTTCGACTAAATGCGTTTTTCCTAAATCATAAGTTCCCATAATCCCGGAGAGGGAGAGAGAGGGTGAGAGTGAGAGAGAGGGAGAGAGAGCAGGGTGAGAGAGAGAGGGTATGAGAAGAGGAGAGGGTGCGAGAGAGTCCGATTCCAGTTCCCCTAATCTCGTTAGTCCGAATCCCAGTTCCCAAAATCTCGCTAGTCCGAATCTCAGTTCCCCTAATCTCGTTTGTCCGAATCCCAGTCCCCATAATCTCGTTTGTCCGAATCTCAGTTCCCATAATCTCGTTTGTCCGAATCCCAGTCCCCATAATCTCGTTTGTCCGAATCCCAGTTCCCATAATCCCGTTTCTCCATAAGCCTCGCTAGTCCGAATCTCAGTTCCCCTAATCTCGTTTGTCCGAATCCCAGTTCCCATAAATCCCGGAGAGAGAGAGGGAGAGACAGAGGCCCGAGAGAGAGAGAGAGAGAGAGGATGAGAGAGATGAGAGAGAGGAGGGTGAGAGAGAGAGAGGAGGGTGAGACAGAGAGAGGGTGAGGAGACAGAGAGAGGAGGGTGAGAGATGGTGAGAGAGAGAGGGGTGAGACGAGGCGGGGAGCGAGAGAGAGGTTGAGAGAGAGAGAGAGGGTGAGAGAGAGAGAGGGGAAGAGAGTTTGAGAGAGGGTGAGAGAGAGAGAGAAGCGAGAGAGAGAGAGGTGAGAGAGCGAGAGAGAGAGGGTGAGAGAGGAGAGAGAGAGGGTGCGAGAGAGAGCGAGAGAGAGAGAGAGAGAGGGTGAGAGAGAGAGAGGGAAAGAGAGAAATAGAGAGGGAGAGAGAGAGAGAGAGCAGGGGGAGAGAGAGAGAGTAGTGAGAGATAGAGGAGAGAGAGAGAGAGATAGAGAGAGGGTGGGGGAGAGAGAGAGCGAGAGAGAGGAGAGAGGGAGAGAGAAGAGAGGGTGAGGATCAGTAGAGAGGAGAGAGGGGTGCGAGAGCGAGAGAGGGAGGGTTATTAGAGCGAGAGAGATGAGAGAGGTGGGGTGAGAGAGAGAGAGAGGGGAGAGAGAGGGTCGTGAGAGAGAGAGGGTGTGTGTGAGAGAGAGAGAAGATGAGAGAGTGAAGAGAGATTGAGAGAGAGAGAGAGAGAGAGAGAGATATCGAGAGAAGAGAGAGAGAGAGAGTTCCCTGCATGCCGCGCAAGCACAAACACGCACTCGCGCGCGCACACGCCAGCGCACACACGCACACACGCACACGCACGCAACGCACACACACACACACACACACACACACAACACACAACGCACAACGCACTACGCACATACACAAGGACACACACACACACACACCACAAGAAAGAAAACAGGAACACAAGTACTTCATCACAGCTAGCGCTGTCGGTTTTGTTAGCGTGTGCGTGTGCGTGTGCGGTGTTGTGCGTATGCGTGCGTGTGCGTGCGTGTGTGTGTGCGTGTGTGTGCGTGCATGCATTGCTGTGTGTGTGTTAGACCCTCTGTTTAACTCAGTGTGCACGTGCGCGTGCCGCATGTTCGCGCAGTAGATTGTGCACGTGCGTTATGTGCTCTTCTCTGTATCCTGGGCAGCTCCGTTTGACACCTGCAACCAGGATAGGCAGCATTAACACGATGAAAACGTATAAATTTGATGCATGTAGGTAGGTGAAGACGGGGTCAAAAGCATGGGCGGGTAAGAAGCCCATGCCAATTTATCTCCATAAATAAAGACAATGTCAGTCACGTTTTGCCCATAAGATCTCATTTGGCTATGTGCGACATTTTCTTTTATTTTTATTAGATAATTTGGCATGGCTTCTACCCGCCCATGGCGTTTTCCCCCCTTTTCCCTACGATAGGAGATTTTATTCCGACATCAGTAACACAAGCCGTCTTCTCCCTATGCCAGGATGTCTGCCATGCTTCAAGCTTGCGTCAATAAAAAAAAAAACCCTAGGGAGAGCACTGTCGTGAAATTAAGTTGTTTACCTCCATTACTCGGTCAAATGCCATACCACAATGCAAACAGATGCAGTCGAGCTTGAACCGCATGATGCGAGTCGCGACTTGCAAACGGTTTTTTTAAAGACAAATAGGGTGGGCCTAGCCAGGAATTGATAAAACTTGCAAATGTGCGTAAAAATATAAATGAACATCATTTTTTTTTAAAGGAAAATGCGCTCGGTGTTCTAGTGCTGTATGTCTGCTCAACACACGAGTCGATAGCTACGAGAGCTGAGGTAGAGTGAACCTCCCTGTTTGAACCGATTGAATTAGGCAAGATCAATCTCAACACCATAAAGTACTCCCTTCATTATTTCCGAACAATTCCTAGTGTTTCAAATCCAAGCGACGGGTTCTCTAAAGCAAAAAAAATGCTCGCATTTTGTTTTTCTTTTTTATACAAAAGTGAACATTAATCAAAATCAAGATCTAATTTTGAATTGCTGTCAAACGTGACTGAAAAAATTTAGTGGGGGGGGGGGGGGGGGGGGGGTTTTTGTTGTGCGTTTTTTTAAATTTGCATACAAGATTTTCACTCTATTTGAGAATTAGTCACCTTTGCTTGTCAAATTAAAAAAAGAAGTTCTATTGACGTTTTTGAGCTAAGATCATGTTACCATCTAAACTCGCTGTACCAACGGGCATAGGAGCAATTTGAATAATTTAGGGGAGTATTTCATGGTGCTAGGAGGTTATCTTGCTAATTCAATCGGTCAAACAGGGGAAGTTACTCTGCCATCAGTAATCCCCACCCTCGCTTCTTGTGTTGGAGGAGACACACAGCTTTTATAACGCAGTGCGTCATTCTGAAATTGATGAATTTAATACTCGCACGCCAACAGTTTGCTAATCTATCACTTTGTAGCAACTGGCCACCCCTTATGTTTCTACAAAATGTTTGCAAGTCCCTGACTCGCATCCCTGCGGTTTCAAGCTTCGACGCCATTGTTTTGCATTGCCGTTATGATTTTGGCCGAGTAATGAGGTAAACAACGCTAATTTTCACAAGTGCTCTCCCCTAAGGTGTTTTTTTTCGAAATCGTCCTATTGACACCATTGGGTTTTTTTCTTATGTTTGCCATGTAGGATGATAAGAGACATAAAATACTATAAA
>JAGGCT020003676.1:0-12569 GCA_017654935.2 Phymorhynchus buccinoides
CCACCACCATCTACTACACCAGTACCAGTACCAGCTGGTAAGAAATCAACCTTTCTGTCTGTCATGTATCCAAAATAAAATTTATATAAAAATAATCCTATATATACCCATAATCATTTTAATATACAATTATTATGTGTGCCAGTGCTTGTGTGTGTGTGTATCTGTGGGCATGTGTGTGTTGGTGAAATATGCATTTGATAGAAGACAAGGAAATGGTGGAGAGGGTATGGCTAGTAGCACTCATAACATTGTTCTCCACATGTGTAGAATATATCTGCAATGATGTTACTATTCTGTGTGTGAGTGCATGTGTATGCGGGTGTATCTGCATGTATGTGCGTGTTGGTTAAATATGGATTTCATAGCACAGAAGGTACAGATGGAGGGGTATGGATGGTAGCACTCATAACATTGTTCTCCACTTGTGTATATATCCAAAACGCATAGACTAACCTTAAAATGTATTTATTCAGTGTGTGTAAGCAAGGCTTCAATACCCTATGTTTTCAGAATGCAACAATGCCTTGGTGGACATGGTGTTTGTGCTGGATGCCTCCACCAGTGTCACGGAGCAAAACTTCCTGGTCATGAAAGACTTCATCAAAGATTTCCTCTTCAATGCCAACATTGACGGGGGCAACGTTCGTGTGGGTATGATCATCTACAGCACTGAGGACCACCTGCAGTTCAATCTCAACGAATACCAAGACAAATTGTCCATGTTCGTGGCTATTGACAACATTCCCTATCGTCATGGAAGCACCAACACAGCCGATGCTTTGAAGACCATGAGGACTGAGATGTTTACAGCAGCCAATGGTGACCGTCCTGGTGTTCCCAATGTGGCCATCGTCATCACTGATGGTGTGTCCAACATCAACTCACGTGAGACCATCCCTGAAGCACAAAAAGCACAGGCACAGGGCATCCACATTTATGCCATTGGTATTGGACTGTCGGACACCACAGAACTGGATGGCATTGCCAGCAAACCAGTGGACGAGAACCGTTTCAGTGTGCAAGAGTTCAGTGAGCTGAGGAACCTGCGATCCAAAGTCTTCTCTGCACTCTGTGAAAGTAAGTCCATACAAACAAAATCTGAGAGTTTGCTGATGAATAGTCTCTTTTGCCATTTTACTCACTTTTTCTTCCAGTTTGCAAACATATGCTAGCAAAATATTACTACTTAATGGTTGCGGAATGAAACCATTTGTTTGGTGGTTTCGACTTGCATGCATGTTATCTGTGTATGTCTGTGAATGGGTGTTGTCTTTGTCCATATGTATTTGTTCGTAGTCATGTTGTATTTCGGCATTACTTTCTTTGCCTGTACATAAATATGTCAGTGTGTCTATTTTTCTGTATAGGAAATAGGAAGAATGAGAAGGGTTGGACATTGGGGGATAAAAGACAAACAGTGGACGTCTTTTTGTAAGACTTGTCTGTGTACTTGTTTGTGTTGTCTGTATATGTAACTCAACAAGGTGGTCTGTATGAACTACTGCATTTATTTAAAATACACTTTAGTTATAATTATTATATTTTGATGTCTTTCTTCAGAGGCCCCACCACCATCTACTACACCAGTACCAGTACCAGCTGGTAAGAAATCAACCTTTCTGTCTGTCATGTATCAAAATTTATATAACAATAATCCTATATATACCCATAATCATTTTAATATACAATTATTATGTGTGCCAGTGCTTGTGTGTGTGTGTATCTGTGGGCATGTGTGTGTTGGTGAAATATGCATTTGATAGAAGACAAGGAAATGGTGGAGAGGGTATGGCTAGTAGCACTCATAACATTGTTCTCCACATGTGTAGAATATATCTGCAATGATGTTACTATTCTGTGTGTGAGTGCATGTGTATGCGGGTGTATCTGCATGTATGTGCGTGTTGGCTAAATATGGATTTCATAGCACAGAAGGTACAGATGGAGGGGTATGGATGGTAGCACTCATAAAATTGTTCTCCACTTGTGTATATATCCAAAACGCATAGACTAATCTTAAAATGTATTTATTCAGTGTGTGTAAGCAAGGCTTCAATACCCTATGTTTTCAGAATGCAACAATGCCTTGGTGGACATGGTGTTTGTGCTGGATGCCTCCACCAGTGTCACGGAGCAAAACTTCCTGGTCATGAAAGACTTCATCAAAGACTTCCTCTTCAATGCCAACATTGACGGGGGCAACGTTCGTGTGGGTATGATCATCTACAGCACTGAGGACCACCTGCAGTTCAATCTCAACGAATACCAAGACAAATTGTCCATGTTCGTTGCTATTGACAACATTCCCTATCGTCATGGAAGCACCAACACAGCCGATGCTTTGAAGACCATGAGGACTGAGATGTTTACAGCAGCCAATGGTGACCGTCCTGGTGTTCCCAATGTGGCCATCGTCATCACTGATGGTGTGTCCAACATCAACTCACGTGAGACCATCCCTGAAGCACAAAAAGCACAGGCACAGGGCATCCACATTTATGCCATTGGTATTGGACTGTCGGACACCACAGAACTGGATGGCATTGCCAGCAAACCAGTGGACGAGAACCGTTTCAGTGTGCAAGAGTTCAGTGAGCTGAGGAACCTGCGATCCAAAGTCTTCTCTGCACTCTGTGAAAGTAAGTCAATGCAAACAAAATCTGAGAGTTTGCTGATAAATAGTCTCTTTTGCCATTTTACTCACTTTTTCTCCAGTTTGCAAACATATACTAGCAAAATATTACTACTTAATGGTTGCGGAATGAAACCATTTGTTTGGTGGTTTCGACTTGCATGCATGTTATCTGTGTATGTCTGTGAATGGGTGTTGTCTTTGTCCATATGTATTTGTTCGTAGTCATGTTGTATTTCGGCATTACTTTCTTTGCCTGTACATAAATATGTTATTTTGTCTATTTTTCTGTATAATTGAACTAAAAACATCAAAACGGAAGACATGATGAAGGGTTGGACAATGAATAAAACCAAATTTTCGTCTTTAAAAAGGGGTGAATACAATACACTAATAAAAGACAAACAGTGGACGTCTTTTTGTAAGACTTGTTTTGTGTTGTCTGTATATGTAACTCAACAAGGTGGTCTGTATGAACTACTGCATTTATTTAAAATACACTTTAGTTATAATTATTATATTTTGATGTCTTTCTTCAGAGGCCCCACCACCATCTACTACACCAGTACCAGTACCAGCTGGTAAGAAATCAACCTTTCTGTCTGTCATGTATCAAAATTTATATAACAATAATCCTATATATACCCATAATCATTTTAATATACAATTATTATGTGTGCCAGTGCTTGTGTGTGTGTGTATCTGTGGGCATGTGTGTGTTGGTGAAATATGCATTTGATAGAAGACAAGGAAATGGTGGAGAGGGTATGGCTAGTAGCACTCATAACATTGTTCTCCACATGTGTAGAATATATCTGCAATGATGTTACTATTCTGTGTGTGAGTGCATGTGTATGCGGATGTATCTGCATGTATGTGCGTGTTGGCTAAATATGGATTTCACAGCAGAGAAGGTACAGCTGGAGGGGTATGGATGGTAGCACTCATAACATTGTTCTCCACTTGTGTATATATCCAAAACGCATAGACTAACCTTAAAATGTATTTATTCAGTGTGTGTAAGCAAGGCTTCAATACCCTATGTTTTCAGAATGCAACAATGCCTTGGTGGACATGGTGTTTGTGCTGGATGCCTCCACCAGTGTCACGGAGCAAAACTTCCTGGTCATGAAAGACTTCATCAAAGACTTCCTCTTCAATGCCAACATTGACGGGGGCAACGTTCGTGTGGGTATGATCATCTACAGCACTGAGGACCACCTGCAGTTCAATCTCAACGAATACCAAGACAAATTGTCCATGTTCGTTGCTATTGACAACATTCCCTATCGTCATGGAAGCACCAACACAGCCGATGCTTTGAAGACCATGAGGACTGAGATGTTTACAGCAGCCAATGGTGACCGTCCTGGTGTTCCCAATGTGGCCATCGTCATCACTGATGGTGTGTCCAACATCAACTCACGTGAGACCATCCCTGAAGCACAAAAAGCACAGGCACAGGGCATCCACATTTATGCCATTGGTATTGGACTGTCGGACACCACAGAACTGGATGGCATTGCCAGCAAACCAGTGGACGAGAACCGTTTCAGTGTGCAAGAGTTCAGTGAGCTGAGGAACCTGCGATCCAAAGTCTTCTCTGCACTCTGTGAAAGTAAGTCCATACAAACAAAATCTGAGAGTTTGCTGATGAATAGTCTCTTTTGCCATTTTACTCACTTTTTCTTCCAGTTTGCAAACATATACTAGCAAAATATTACTACTTAATGTTTGCGGAATGAAACCATTTGTTTGGTGGTTTCGACTTGCATGCATGTTATCTGTGTATGTCTGTGAATGGGTGTTGTCTTTGTCCATATGTATTTGTTCGTAGTCATGTTGTATTTCGGCATTACTTTCTTTGCCTGTACATAAATATGTCAGTGTGTCTATTTTTCTGTATAGGAAATAGGAAGAATGAGAAGGGTTGGACATTGGGGGATAAAAGACAAACAGTGGACGTCTTTTTGTAAGACTTGTCTGTGTACTTGTTTGTGTTGTCTGTATATGTAACTCAACAAGGTGGTCTGTATGAACTACTGCATTTATTTAAAATACACTTTAGTTATAATTATTATATTTTGATGTCTTTCTTCAGAGGCCCCACCACCATCTACTACACCAGTACCAGTACCAGCTGGTAAGAAATCAACCTTTCTGTCTGTCGTGTATCCAAAATAAAATGTATATAAAAATAATCCTATATATACCCATAATCGTTTTAATATACAATTATTATGTGTGCGAGTGCTTGTGTGTGGGTGTATCTGTGGGCATGTGTGTGTTGGTGAAATATGCATTTGATAGAAGACAAGGAAATGGTAGAGAGGGTATGGCTAGTAACACTCATAACATTGTTCTCCACATGTGTAGAATATATCTGCAACGATGTTGCTATTCTGTGTGTGAGTGCATGTCTATGCAGGTGTATCTGCATGTATGTGCGTGTTGGTTAAATATGGATTTCATAGCACAGAAGGTACAGATGGAGGGGTATGGATGGTAGCACTCATAAAATTGTTCTCCACTTGTGTATATATCCACAACGCATAGACTAATCTTAAAATGTATTTATTCAGTGTGTGTAAGCAAGGCTTCAATACCCTATGTTTTCAGAATGCAACAATGCCTTGGTGGACATGGTGTTTGTGCTGGATGCCTCCACCAGTGTCACGGAGCAAAACTTCCTGGTCATGAAAGACTTCATCAAAGACTTCCTCTTCAATGCCAACATTGACGGGGGCAACGTTCGTGTGGGTATGATCATCTACAGCACTGAGGACCACCTGCAGTTCAATCTCAACGAATACCAAGACAAATTGTCCATGTTCGTGGCTATTGACAACATTCCCTATCGTCATGGAAGCACCAACACAGCCGATGCTTTGAAGACCATGAGGACTGAGATGTTTACAGCAGCCAATGGTGACCGTCCTGGTGTTCCCAATGTGGCCATCGTCATCACTGATGGTGTGTCCAACATCAACTCACGTGAGACCATCCCTGAAGCACAAAAAGCACAGGCACAGGGCATCCACATTTATGCCATTGGTATTGGACTGTCGGACACCACAGAACTGGATGGCATTGCCAGCAAACCAGTGGACGAGAACCGTTTCAGTGTGCAAGAGTTCAGTGAGCTGAGGAACCTGCGATCCAAAGTCTTCTCTGCACTCTGTGAAAGTAAGTCCATACAAACAAAATCTGAGAGTTTGCTGATGAATAGTCTCTTTTGCCATTTTACTCACTTTTTCTTCCAGTTTGCAAACATATACTAGCAAAATATTACTACTTAATGGTTGCGGAATGAAACCATTTGTTTGGTGGTTTCGACTTGCATGCATGTTATCTGTGTATGTCTGTGAATGGGTGTTGTCTTTGTCCATATGTATTTGTTCGTAGTCATGTTGTATTTCGGCATTACTTTCTTTGCCTGTACATAAATATGTTATTGTGTCTATTTTTCTGTAATTGAACTAAGAAATAGGAAGAAAGATGAAGGGTTGGACATTGGGGGATAAAAGACAAACAGTGGACGTCTTTTTGTAAGACTTGTTTGTGTTGTCTGTATATGTAACTCAACAAGGTGGTCTGTATGAATTACTGCATTTATTTAAAATTCACTTTAGTTATAATTATTATATTTTGATGTCTTTCTTCAGAGGCCCCACCACCATCTACTACACCAGTACCAGTACCAGCTGGTAAGAAATCAACCTTTCTGTCTGTCATGTATCAAAATGTATATAACAATAATCCTATATATACCCATAATCATTTTAATATACAATTATTATGTGTGCCAGTGCTTGTGTGTGTGTGTATCTGTGGGCATGTGTGTGTTGGTGAAATATGCATTTGATAGAAGACAAGGAAATGGTGGAGAGGGTATGGCTAGTAGCACTCATAACATTGTTCTCCACATGTGTAGAATATATCTGCAATGATGTTACTATTCTGTGTGTGAGTGCATGTGTATGCGGGTGTATCTGCATGTATGTGCGTGTTGGCTAAATATGGATTTCACAGCAGAGAAGGTACAGCTGGAGGGGTATGGATGGTAGCACTCATAACATTGTTCTCCACTTGTGTATATATCCAAAACGCATAGACTAACCTTAAAATGTATTTATTCAGTGTGTGTAAGCAAGGCTTCAATACCCTATGTTTTCAGAATGCAACAATGCCTTGGTGGACATGGTGTTTGTGCTGGATGCCTCCACCAGTGTCACGGAGCAAAACTTCCTGGTCATGAAAGACTTCATCAAAGACTTCCTCTTCAATGCCAACATTGACGGGGGCAACGTTCGTGTGGGTATGATCATCTACAGCACTGAGGACCACCTGCAGTTCAATCTCAACGAATACCAAGACAAATTGTCCATGTTCGTTGCTATTGACAACATTCCCTATCGTCATGGAAGCACCAACACAGCCGATGCTTTGAAGACCATGAGGACTGAGATGTTTACAGCAGCCAATGGTGACCGTCCTGGTGTTCCCAATGTGGCCATCGTCATCACTGATGGTGTGTCCAACATCAACTCACGTGAGACCATCCCTGAAGCACAAAAAGCACAGGCACAGGGCATCCACATTTATGCCATTGGTATTGGACTGTCGGACACCACAGAACTGGATGGCATTGCCAGCAAACCAGTGGACGAGAACCGTTTCAGTGTGCAAGAGTTCAGTGAGCTGAGGAACCTGCGATCCAAAGTCTTCTCTGCACTCTGTGAAAGTAAGTCCATACAAACAAAATCTGAGAGTTTGCTGATGAATAGTCTCTTTTGCCATTTTACTCACTTTTTCTTCCAGTTTGCAAACATATGCTAGCAAAATATTACTACTTAATGGTTGCGGAATGAAACCATTTGTTTGGTGGTTTCGACTTGCATGCATGTTATCTGTGTATGTCTGTGAATGGGTGTTGTCTTTGTCCATATGTATTTGTTCGTAGTCATGTTGTATTTCGGCATTACTTTCTTTGCCTGTACATAAATATGTCATTGTGTCTATTTTTCTGTATAATTGAACTAAAAACATCAAAAGCTAAAACTCACACAAGCACAGAAGGTGAAATAAACAATGGACATTGGGGGATAAAAGACAAACAGTGGACAATACACTAAGCTTACAAGACGGCAGTGAACAGTGATGTCTTTTTGTACTTGTTTTGTGTTGTCTGTATATGTAACTCAACAAGGTGGTCTGTATGAATTACTGCATTTATTTAAAATTCACTTTAGTTATAATTATTATATTTTGATGTCTTTCTTCAGAGGCCCCACCACCATCTACTACACCAGTACCAGTACCAGCTGGTAAGAAATCAACCTTTCTGTCTGTCATGTATCAAAATTTATATAACAATAATCCTATATATACCCATAATCATTTTAATATACAATTATTATGTGTGCCAGTGCTTGTGTGTGTGTGTATCTGTGGGCATGTGTGTGTTGGTGAAATATGCATTTGATAGAAGACAAGGAAATGGTGGAGAGGGTATGGCTAGTAGCACTCATAACATTGTTCTCCACATGTGTAGAATATATCTGCAATGATGTTACTATTCTGTGTGTGAGTGCATGTGTATGCGGATGTATCTGCATGTATGTGCGTGTTGGCTAAATATGGATTTCACAGCAGAGAAGGTACAGCTGGAGGGGTATGGATGGTAGCACTCATTAATTGTTCTCCACTTGTGTATATATCCAAAACGCATAGACTAACCTTAAAATGTATTTATTCAGTGTGTGTAAGCAAGGCTTCAATACCCTATGTTTTCAGAATGCAACAATGCCTTGGTGGACATGGTGTTTGTGCTGGATGCCTCCACCAGTGTCACGGAGCAAAACTTCCTGGTCATGAAAGACTTCATCAAAGATTTCCTCTTCAATGCCAACATTGACGGGGGCAACGTTCGTGTGGGTATGATCATCTACAGCACTGAGGACCACCTGCAGTTCAATCTCAACGAATACCAAGACAAATTGTCCATGTTCGTTGCTATTGACAACATTCCCTATCGTCATGGAAGCACCAACACAGCCGATGCTTTGAAGACCATGAGGACTGAGATGTTTACAGCAGCCAATGGTGACCGTCCTGGTGTTCCCAATGTGGCCATCGTCATCACTGATGGTGTGTCCAACATCAACTCACGTGAGACCATCCCTGAAGCACAAAAAGCACAGGCACAGGGCATCCACATTTATGCCATTGGTATTGGACTGTCGGACACCACAGAACTGGATGGCATTGCCAGCAAACCAGTGGACGAGAACCGTTTCAGTGTGCAAGAGTTCAGTGAGCTGAGGAACCTGCGATCCAAAGTCTTCTCTGCACTCTGTGAAAGTAAGTCCATACAAACAAAATCTGAGAGTTTGCTGATGAATAGTCTCTTTTGCCATTTTACTCACTTTTTCTTCCAGTTTGCAAACATATGCTAGCAAAATATTACTACTTAATGGTTGCGGAATGAAACCATTTGTTTGGTGGTTTCGACTTGCATGCATGTTATCTGTGTATGTCTGTGAATGGGTGTTGTCTTTGTCCATATGTATTTGTTCGTAGTCATGTTGTATTTCAGTGTGGCATTACTTTCTTTGCCTGTACATAAATATGTTTTCCAGATACATGGTCTATTTTTCTGTAAAGACCAGGAAATAGGAAGAAAACACACCACAGGGTGAGGACATTGGGGGATCTAAAAGACTCACATTTAGTTTCTGTGGACGTCTTCTTGAACCTCAAATTCATGTAAGACTTGTCTTTGTACTTGTTTGTGTTGTCTGTATATGTAACTCAACAAGGTGGTCTGTATGAACTACTGCATTTATTTAAAAGTCACTTTAGTTATAATTATTATATTTTGATGTCTTTCTTCAGAGGCCCCACCACCATCTACTACACCAGTACCAGTACCAGCTGGTAAGAAATCAACCTTTCTGTCTGTCGTGTATCCAAAATAAAATTATATAAAAATAATCCTATATATACCCATAATCGTTTTAATATACAATTATTATGTGTGCGAGTGCTTGTGTGTGGGTGTATCTGTGGGCATGTGTGTGTTGGTGAAATATGCATTTGATAGAAGACAAGGAAATGGTGGAGAAGGTATGGCTAGTAGCACTCATAACATTGTTCTCCACTTGTGTAGAATATATCTGCAACGATGTTACTATTCTGTGTGTGAGTGCATGTGTATGCGGGTGTATCTGCATGTATGTGCGTGTTGGTTAAATATGGATTTCATAGCACAGAAGGTACAGATGGAGGGGTATGGATGGTAGCACTCATAAAATTGTTCTCCACTTGTGTATATATCCACAACGCATAGACTAATCTTAAAATGTATTTATTCAGTGTGTGTAAGCAAGGCTTCAATACCCTATGTTTTCAGAATGCAACAATGCCTTGGTGGACATGGTGTTTGTGCTGGATGCCTCCACCAGTGTCACGGAGCAAAACTTCCTGGTCATGAAAGACTTCATCAAAGACTTCCTCTTCAATGCCAACATTGACGGGGGCAACGTTCGTGTGGGTATGATCATCTACAGCACTGAGGACCACCTGCAGTTCAATCTCAACGAATACCAAGACAAATTGTCCATGTTCGTGGCTATTGACAACATTCCCTATCGTCATGGAAGCACCAACACAGCCGATGCTTTGAAGACCATGAGGACTGAGATGTTTACAGCAGCCAATGGTGACCGTCCTGGTGTTCCCAATGTGGCCATCGTCATCACTGATGGTGTGTCCAACATCAACTCACGTGAGACCATCCCTGAAGCACAAAAAGCACAGGCACAGGGCATCCACATTTATGCCATTGGTATTGGACTGTCGGACACCACAGAACTGGATGGCATTGCCAGCAAACCAGTGGACGAGAACCGTTTCAGTGTGCAAGAGTTCAGTGAGCTGAGGAACCTGCGATCCAAAGTCTTCTCTGCACTCTGTGAAAGTGAGTCCATACAAACAAAATCTGAGAGTTTGCTGATGAATAGTCTCTTTTGCCATTTTACTCACTTTTTCTTCCAGTTTGCAAACGTATACTAGCAAATTATTAGTACTTAATGTTTGCGGAATTAAACCATTTGTTTGGTGGCTTCGACTTGCATGCATGTTATCTGTGTATGTCTGTGAATGGGTGTTGGCTTTGTCCATATGTATTTGTTCGTAGTCATGTTGTATTTCGGCATTACTTTCTTTGCCTGTACATAAATATGTCAGTGTGTCTATTTTTCTGTGTAAGAAATAGGAAGAATGAGAAGGGTTGGACATTGGGGGATAAAAGACAAACAGTGGACGTCTTTTTGTAAGACTTGTCTGTGTACTTGTTTGTGTTGTCTGTATATGTAACTCAACAAGGTGGTCTGTATGAATTACTGCATTTATTTAAAATACACTTTAGTTATAATTATTATATTTTGATGTCTTTCTTCAGAGGCCCCACCACCATCTACTACACCAGTACCAGTACCAGCTGGTAAGAAATCAACCTTTCTGTCTGTCGTGTATCCAAAATAAAATGTATATAACAATAATCCTATATATACCCATAATCATTTTAATATACAATTATTATATGTGCCAGTGCTTGTGTGTGGGTGTATCTGTGGGCATGTGTGTGTTGGTGAAATATGCATTTGATAGAAGACAAGGAAATGGTGGAGAGGGTATGGCTAGTAGCACTCATAACATTGTACTCCACATGTGTAGAATATATCTGCAACGATGGTACTATTCTGTGTGTGAGTGCATGTCTATGCAGGTGTATCTGCATGTATGTGCGTGTTGGCTAAATATGGATTTCATAGCACAGAAGGTACAGATGGAGGGGTATGGATAGTAGCACTCATAAAATTGTTCTCCACTTGTGTATATATCCACAACGCATAGACTAATCTTAAAATGTATTTATTCAGTGTGTGTAAGCAAGGCTTCAATACCCTATGTTTTCAGAATGCAACAATGCCTTGGTGGACATGGTGTTTGTGCTGGATGCCTCCACCAGTGTCACGGAGCAAAACTTCCTGATCATGAAAGACTTCATCAAAGACTTCCTCTTCAATGCAAACATTGACGGGGGCAACGTTCGTGTGGGTATGATCATCTACAGCACTGAGGACCACCTGCAGTTCAATCTCAACGAATACCAAGACAAATTGTCCATGTTCGTGGCTATTGACAACATTCCCTATCGTCATGGAAGCACCAACACAGCTGATGCTTTGAAGACCATGAGGACTGAGATGTTTACAGCAGCCAATGGTGACCGTCCTGGTGTTCCCAATGTGGCCATCGTCATCACTGATGGTGTGTCCAACATCAACTCACGTGAGACCATCCCTGAAGCACAAAAAGCACAGGCACAGGGCATCCACATTTATGCCATTGGTATTGGACTGTCGGACACCACAGAACTGGATGGCATTGCCAGCAAACCAGTGGACGAGAACCGTTTCAGTGTGCAAGAGTTCAGTGAGCTGAGGAACCTGCGATCCAAAGTCTTCTCTGCACTCTGTGAAAGTAAGTCAATGCAAACAAAATCTGAGAGTTTGCTGATAAATAGTCTCTTTTGCCATTTTACTCACTTTTTCTCCAGTTTGCAAACATATACTAGCAAAATATTACTACTTAATGGTTGCGGAATGAAACCATTTGTTTGGTGGTTTCGACTTGCAGGCATGTTATCTGTGTATGTCTGTGAATGGGTGTTGTCTTTGTCCATATGTATTTGTTCGTAGTCATGTTGTATTTTGGCATTTCTTTCTTTGCCTGTACATAAATATGTTATTTTATCTATTTTTCTGTATAATTGAACTAAAAACATCAAAACGCTGCACTTACACAAGCACATGAAGGTGACATAAACAATAAACACAGTAAATAAAACCACATTTTCGTCTTTAAA
>JAGGCT020003677.1:10000-12563 GCA_017654935.2 Phymorhynchus buccinoides
TTAGCTTACTGACTTTCCCACTCCCACTTCCAGGTGTGCATTCACATCCACATACACACACGCACACGCGCTCATGTGCACACACATGTGTACAGACAAACACACACACACACACACACACACACACACACACACACACACACACACACACACACACATACGAATACACAGAGAATCTCACACACACACACAAATATATACACACACCACACACGAGTGCAGGCGCGCCTGCATGCATGTATACACGCGCGCTCTCACACACGCGTAAGGGCGCGTGCGCACATGCCCCCAAGCACAGGCATACACTTTAACCATTTATATGAATTTGTGAACTTCAGAAACAAGTTAACGTTATAAAATATTCTGTGTTACTTAAAAAATAAAAAAATAAAAAATAAAAATAATTTTTTTTTATTAATAATAACATTTATTAATAATAAAATGTGCTGATTAAGTAAAGAAATTTTTTTTATTTTTTTTTTATTTTTTATAACGTTAACTTGTTTCTGAAGTTCACAAATTCATACATTAGATACAGAAAAGTTTCATCAATTCGGCATTTCAAATGCAACAACTTTTTAGTCCTACAGAGTTGTGTGGAGTGGGAAGTTTGGCTTGTGCGGCTGTTATCTTTTTCTATATTATTTGATTCATCTGTCCTGCACAGCTCACCATCTGATGGTGATCGTTGGTCTATAGGATTTATTTCTTAACTATATTCTTCCTCTTAGAGGACATCCTGACTGGCAGATCCCTAGGATGGCTTCCAACGTTTTGCCTCCACCATAGCATACTACTATTTTTTATCCTTAATTTGGATATCACCTCAGTAGTTTGCCCTCTTTAGTCAGGTCTATTAGGTTTTTTAAATTAAAATTTCAGAACATTATTATTTTAAGATTTTTACTTTTTCTGGTTTAACTTTGTACTGGTTTGCTTTTATTGTGGATTTTCGATTTGGTGCAAGGAAGACACCATTCTCTTGTAGAATGTCTTTTTTGCTCAGGTTGGCATCCACTGGACAGTCAAATTGCAGGCCGATCATGCAAACTGATGAGACCTTCTCTTAGGTCGAAACAGCTGTCTTTGCATCGGGCACTGTCCCTCCCCCATTGGGAGAAAAAGTAAATCAGCACATTTTATTATTAATAAATTTTATTATTAATAAAAAAATTTAATTTATTTTTTTTATTAAAATTTGTAAGTAACACATAATATTTTCTAACGTTAACTTGTTTCTGAAGCTCACAAATTCATACATAAGATACAGAAAAGTTTCATCAATTCGGCATTTCAAATGCAACAACTTTTTACTCCTACAGAGTTGTGTGGAGTGGGAAGTTTGGCTTGTGCGGCTGTTATCTTTTTCTATATTATTTGATTCATCTGTCCTGCACAGCTCACCATCTGATGGTGATCGTTGGTCTATAGGATTTATTTCTTAACTATATTCTTCCTCTTAGAGGACATCCTGACTAAAATAAAATTTCAGAACATTATTATTTTGTTCATTTTACATAAGATTTTTACTTTTTCTGGTTTAACTTTGTGCTGGTTTGCTTTTATTGTGGATTTTCGATTTGGTGCAAGGAAGACACCATTCTCTTGTAGAATGTCTTTTTTGCTCAGGTCGGCATCCACTGGACAGTCAAATTGCAGGCCGATCATGCAAACTGATGAGACCTTCTCTTAGGTCGAAACAGCTGTCTTTGCATCGGGCACTGTCCCTCCCCCATTGGGAGAAAAAGTAAATCAGCACATTTTATTATTAATAATTGTTTTAATTTTTTTTTTTTAAAGTAACACAGAATATTTTCTAACGTTAACTTGTTTCTGAAGTTCACAAATTCATACATCAGATACAGAAAAGTTTCATCAATTCGGCATTTCAAATGCAACAACTTTTTAGTCCTACAGAATTGTGTGGAGTGGGAAGTTTGGCTTGTGCGGCTGTTATCTTTTTCTATATTATCTTTTTTATATATATATATACATATATATAAAACAAAAATCTGAGGTAAATCCTATGAATCCGCGTTGTTGGTGCGGATGTTATTCACTTTATATATATATATATATATAACACAAAAAGAAAGAAAACTACAACAAATACTATATATAAATCTATATACACTACTCACAAAAAGTTAAGGATCACTATGAGAAAACAGGTGCGCAATAAACTCCGTTCGCTCCTGTTATTTATTTCTCAGTCAAGCCAAATTGTTATGAATTCTTGTTCAGCTGTAAGTGGGCGATGTTGTGTTAGTGGAAACATTGCACGTGATTCTCTATTACTGAGCTTGGCAGCAAAAGAAAAAGCGGAAACTTGCGAAAAAGGACCTTGTTTTGGATCGTTCTGCATGAACACATTGCACAAGCCAGATGGAAAAACCATTATGCACGTGCAAGCACTGCTGTTTATGTGTGAGATGCTGTCTCTTGCTTGGCTTTATAAGAAGACATACCACCAGTATTAGGCCTGATTTGACAATGCCTCCACGACGAAAATTGAGCGAGTTGGATTGGGGACGAGCTGTTGCATGGTTCCAATATGGTGTTC
>JAGGCT020003678.1:2500-12563 GCA_017654935.2 Phymorhynchus buccinoides
ATCCATCCCAAATAGTTATATATGGACATGCTTGATGTAAGATGCAGTTTTTATGTAAGATTTCTTGATTCAATGTTTTAACTAAACAGCTTGATTTTGTGTGATTCGAACGGCTGTGGTAACACACAAAAAATTCAAGCGATGTTATCATATACATTATTGTAATACTTGTGGCACAAATGTTCATTATTTTATGCCAGTCAAAATTGTTTTTGCACAAAACAAAAGAGAATGTTAACCCCAAGCTGTGAGCATCTCTTTCACACAAAGACTCTGCTACTACCCGTGTTAACTGTTTAAGACGCACTCATGATTATGACACCTGCTGACCTACATATGCTTCTTCTTCTTCTTCGTTTGATCTTCCACCTTCATCGTACTGAAGATTCTGGAGATTAACTTGGGAAAAAGGTCTCTGCGCTTAGGTTAGGCTTCTGGCTTAAAGTCTTGGCTTGGTATGAGGGGTAGAGAGGGAGTCGTGGATCAGGGTGGAGTGGGGGGGGGGGGGGTAAGGAGGCAATGAGATGAGGAGGAAGAAGGGACAGGGGGGGGGGAGAGGGGGCGGAGAGAGAGGGAGAGGAGGGGGAATAGGGGGAGAGGGGGGAGAGGGGGGAGGGGAGTTTAGATATGGCTTTTGAAGACTCCCACTGTGGCTGATGACACTGCCACAGACGGGAGCAGGTTCCACTCGGCAATGGTCCGAGGGAAGAAGGACTGCTGGCGGTACAGAGTCCTGAATGCTGGCAGTTGGTACGCCTCAGCATGCAGCAAACGAGTAGATCTTGTTGGAGGGCTGGGGGCTGGCCTTCTGGAGGAGTTGATCGCCAATTGGTGAGCCGTGCCTTTCTTCTTTGTTCTGATAACGGGGACCAGTTCAGCTGCTCTGTTCACGTCTGGCGGTGTCGGTTGACGCCCCAGCACGCCCCCCCTCCTCTGCACGGCTTCTATTTTCTTGAAGTTTTTGCTGGTGTAGGGGTCCCACACACTACTTGTGTACTCTAGTGTTGGTCGTACTAGAGCTAGGAAGGCCCTTTCTTTGATGTCGATACTCCAGACCTTCATAGTTCTTCTAAAAGAGCCCAGAGTTTTGTTGGCTCTATTGACGATGTTGGAGATGTGGGAGTCCCATCGCAGATCGTTGGAGATGGTGACTCCTAGGTACTTTATCTCCTCGGTGTTAGAGAGGGCGTGTCCATGAAGGTGTACTGGTTCACTGTTGGGCTGCGTTTTCTTGTGAACTGGATGGACTGGCACTTGTCAGGATGGAATTCCATGTGCCATTTTGTCTCCCAGTCTGCCAGTCTGTCGATGTCGTGCTGGAGAGCCTGTTGATCAGAGGGGGTGGCGACGTTCTTGTGGCACAGAGTATCGTCGGCAAACAGGCGGGTTGTTTCTGTGAGACCTTGAGGGGAATAAGGTGGGACCGAGGACGGAACCTTGGGGGACACCCGACTCAACTGCCACGAAATCCGATCTAGCACCCTCCACTACAACAGCCTGTCTGCGGTCTGCCAGGAAGTTTTGGACCCATCTGTTGACCTGACCTGTGATGCCATAGTGGATCAACTTGTGGACCAGCAGAGAATGCGACACCTTATCCAAGGACTGACGAGTGTGTCAGATTGTTTACCCTTCTCCAAGTCGTCGGTGAGTTCGTCTACTAGTCCAAGGAGCTTTGCGTCCCGGTTATTTGCGTACGGACATTTGCGTCCAGGACATGTGCGTCCCTGAAAATATGCGTCCCGTGAGAATTGCGTCCCATGACAATTGCGTCCCATGACAATTGCGTCCCATGACAATTGCGTACTGTGCAAATGCGTCCTATGAAAGTTGCGTCCCAGGACACTCACGTCCTCGGACAATTGCTTCCCGGAAAATTGCGTACGTCCATTGTTTTTTCACACACATACACGTACACGCACACACATGCACACACACACATACACACACGCGTACATACATACACACCGCATACACACCGCACACGCACACACACACACACACGCATACACGCATACACACACACACACACACACACACACACACACACACACACACACACACACACACACACACACACACACACACACACACACACACACACACACACACACACGTGCGCCTTTGGAATGTTTAGTTCTTTATTTTTTCTTTACATCATTTTTTATGGATGGCTTGTTGAAAAAAAGCATGTTTTTGCTTATACAATGTTCCCATCTGGAAATAAAATTTTGACTTGACTTGACTTGACTTGACACACTGGCGACACTGTGTGTATGTCTTTTTGTACATATATGCAGGTGTGTATATGTGCATGTGTGTCTGTATGGCGTGTCTATCTTTTAATTCGTATATACAGGTGAATGTGTGCGCGCGCATGTGTGTGCATGTGTGTGTCTGTGTGTATCTGTGTTTATACATTATGCTGGTTTGTGTGTGCGCGCAAATGTGCGCGTGCGTGTGTGTGCACATGTGTGTCTGTGCGTCTGTCTTTTTACACATGCAAACAGGTGTTTTTGTGCGTGCATGCACACGCGTGTATGTCTTTTTTATACATATACCAGGTGTGTGAGTGCGTGCATGCGCACACGT
Source organism: Phymorhynchus buccinoides (assembly GCA_017654935.2). NCBI lineage: Eukaryota > Metazoa > Mollusca > Gastropoda > Neogastropoda > Raphitomidae > Phymorhynchus > Phymorhynchus buccinoides. Next base: position 5,093 of record JAGGCT020003678.1, read on the forward strand.
ATGTGCGCATTTGTGTGTGTCCGTTGAACCTTCACGAAAAGAAATTCCTTTGACCGTCTTTGCTTTTTTTATAATTATGAGTCTTGTCTGTGAATTAAACATTTAATTTATATGTACCGGACTGAGATGGGAGCAAGTATCAAAAGGACGCAAAAATGTGGGATGCAAAAGTCCGTAGGTAAATGTAATGTTGGGGAGCAAGTGTCAAGGGACGTAAAAGTTCGGGTACGGAAAAGTCCCAGGACGCAAAAGGGACGGGACGCAACTGTCAGGGACCCAAATGACTTCGGACGCAAATGTCCAAGGACGTAAATGTTCAGACGGAATTCTTCGGGACGCGAATGTCCGGGACGCAAGTGTCCGGGAACCGGGGGAGAGGGGGGAGGGGAGTTTAGATCTGGCTTTTGAAGACTCCCACTGTGGCTGATGACACTGCCACAGACGGGAGCAGGTTCCACTCGGCAATGGTTCGAGGGAAGAAGGACTGCTGGCGGTACAGAGTCCTGCATGCTGGCAGTTGGTACGCCTCAGCAAGCAGAAAACGAGCAGATCTTGTTGGAGGGCTGGGGGCTGGCTTTCTGGAGGAGTTGATCGCCAATTTTCCATGGTGGAACTTGAAGAAGTTGGTGAGCCGTGCCTTTCTTCTTTGTTCTGATAGCGGGGACCAGTTCAGCTGCTCTGTTCACGTCTGGCGGTGTCGGTTGACGCCCCAGCACGCCCCCCTCCTCTGCACGGCTTCTATTTTCTTGAAGTTTTTGCTGGTGTAGGGGTCCCACACACTACTTGTGTACTCTAGTGTTGGTCGTACTAGAGCTAGGAAGGCCCTTTCTTTGATGTGGATACTCCAAACCTTCAGAGTTCTTCTAATAAAGCCCAGAGTTTTGTTGGCTCTATTGACGATGTTGGAGATGTGGGAGTACCATCGTAGATCGTTGGAGATGGTGACTCCTAGGTACTTTATCTCCTCGGTGTTAGAGAGGGTATGGCCATGAAGGTGTACTGGTTCACTGTTGGGTTGCGTTTTCTTGTGAACTGGATGGACTGGCACTTGTCAGGACGGAATTCCATGTGCCATTTTGTCTCCCAGTCTGCCAGTCTGTCGAGGTCGTGCTGGAGAGCCTGTTGATCAGAGGGGGTGGCGACGTTCTTGTGGCACAAAGCATTGTCGGCAAACAGGCGGGTTGTTGCTGTGAGACCTTGGGGGAGATCGTTGATGCATAGCAGGAATAAGGTGGGACCGAGGACGGAACCTTGGTGGACACCCGACTCAACTGCCACGAAATCCGATCTAGCACCCTCCACTACAACAGCCTGTATGCAGTCTGCCAGGAAGTTTTGGACCCATCTGTTGACCTGACCTGTGATGCCATAGTGGATCAACTTGTGGACCAGCAGAGAATGCGACACCTTATCCAAGGCCTGACGAGTGTGTCAGATTGTTTACCCTTCTCCAAGTCGTCGGTGAGTTCGTCTACTAGTCCAAGGAGCTGGCTCTCACACAACCGTCCTCTTCGGAATCCGTGTTGCTCCTGGCAGATGACATCGTTCTCTTCAGCGAAGCCCAGAATGGTGCTCACACGGATGTGCTCCATAACTTTACATGGGATGCTGGTGAGCGAGATCTGATGATAATTCTCTGGCCTGTACTTCTCTCCTTTCTTGAAGACAGGGGTAACATGAGTGGTCCTCCAGTCTTGTGGTACGATGCCAGAGGAAAGAGAGGACATGTAGAGCAGTGTAAAGGCTGGAACAAGTTCGTCAGCCAGGTCATGGAGTATTCTTGGGCTGATGCCATCAGGGCCTGGCGCTTTTGCTGGGTCTAGTTCCTTCAGCAGTTTTTTCACGCCTTCCTCCGTGATGTTGATGGTGTTGCAGGATGGGGCTGAGGGCAGACTGAAATTGTCTATTGAGAACTTCAGCCCGATCCTTGGCGTCAGTCAAGAGCTTTCCATCGATTTTGAGCGAGGATACGCCAGCTGCCCGGGTTCTCTTGGCCTTAACGTAAGACCAAAACCTCTTTTTGGTGGTAGAGCTGCCCTCTTCCTCCTCCATCAGTTTTTCTGTGCACGTCCAGTACGCTCTACGGAGTCTGCGCTGAATGTGGCGCTTGAGGACTGTCACATTTTTACGTAAGTCTTCCTGTCCGCTCTTTTTCCACCGCTTGTACAGCCTGTCTCTCCTCCTGATCAGTTTCCTGGTCTCGTAGTCTACCCATGGCTTGTTGTTTTTCATGTGGGTAGATGTGTGGGGGACATGTTGCTGTACAATGGAGGACAGACCATCCTTCAATGATGCCCATATTTCTTTTGTGTCCGTGTTTTCAGTGTAAGCGTTAATGATGGAGTCTGACTACTCATGAGCTGAAGAGTGGAGGGCTGGCCAATCAGCTCTTTTGTACACTGGTACTTGGTGGCTCACCTGTCGGATGTGGGCAAGATGGAGTTGGAATTCCATATATAAAATATCATGGTCTGAAATGCCTGGGAGACCTTCCACTCTGGGGACAAGTGAGGGGCTGTTGGTCAGACAGAGGTCCAATGTGTTTTCCTGCCTTGTATGACAGGATATCAGCTGCTCCAAGCCTAGATCGTTGATGGCGTCAAGAAAGAGATTATGAATAGAAGGGTAGCAGTTGGTGGCCTTCAGTCTCTTGGTGGTCCAGTCCAAGGCAGGAAGGTTAAAGTCACCTCCCACGATTAGGTGGGCATTGGTTGACGCAGCATGATGGAGTGATGTGAAGAATTTTCGTAATCTTTCTTCATCGCTGACATGGGGACGGTAGTATGCCGCAATTAGCAAATCTCTGCAGCCTTTCACTTTGATCTTGGTCCAGATTAATTCGCAGTTTTCAACACTCAATTCTGGGACCTCTTGGCATTACAGATTATTTGTAACAGCAATCAGCACACCACCACCGTCGCGTTTTCTGCCCTTGCGGTACACATGGTGACATCAGGCTTGGTGGTGCTTTGGATATACCGTCCAAGCAGTGGTATTCGAAGTCTTCTGCTTTACCATGATAATGCAAGGACCATGCTGCTGCAACTGCCTTGGACATTCAGCAAGAAAACAGATTTTAAACAAAGCTCAGTCAGTCTCTTGTGCACACATTCTTAGGATTTAGCCCTTTGTGACATGTTCTTCAAATCTCGTAACCAGAGTTCAAGACAAATGAGTATGTCAGGCAAAACATGAACACCCTCGGAGGATGGATACCTCGAAATGCTGGACTAGGCAGATTTCGCTAAGAAAGCTGGTATGGTAGGCCCTATTCATGAATGCGTCTCAAAGCCACACTGGGAGTACTGGTATATAAATGAAGCTGTGGCAGTTTTAGGTCACTTGTCTTTCCAGCCACACTCGCTGCGCCACTCCTTTCCATAGGCCCCCACAGCCGAAAGAGTACAGCCATCCTTTTTTCCCGCTGGGCGAGTCAGCACATTTCTGACAAGCGAGACCCAGGGTGAGTTTCACTGGGGGTCGCTATTCGGGCGAATTATTATTATTATTATTTTTTTTTGCTGTCCCATCTTACTCCCACGCCACTCGTTCCGAATCCCAATTCGCAGCTACACCCGGGTTTGTTCAAGTCGCAGAATCCGAGACCAGCAGTCCAAGGGGAGCGAATCTATGTTAGGCTGTCAGGAGGCAACCAATCGAGGAGACACTGCACTTCTGCTGAGTCACTTTGGTGGAGTTCAGTGGAGTCTGTTCAGGACACCACCTACTAAGCCCCCTACTGACGACACTATTCTCTTAGTCGCGGAGCCAGCGTGAGTGAGGTCCTCCTCCGAGGGCGCCACCACGACTGTCCACCGACAGCTCCCCAGAACACACTGATCCCCATGACTTTGACCCGAACGCACCAAGGCATAGACTGGATTGGAAACCGAAACTGAGGTCACCATGAGAGCAGGGCATGCAAAGCCACACAATTTGAGACATTTTTTTATTTTATGATTGATGAAAAATGAGGCCGATAGGAGTCGGTCCAGGACCGAAAAAACCCTCGCCTCTGATGGGATTCGAACCCAAGACCTCCTAGCCAGTAGTCCGCGACGCTAGCCACTACACCACAGCGGCGAATTATGGTTGTGCCAAAAGGGGTTTGAGAAACGACTTTACCAAACGTTTGCGGAAGAATATTACAATCTCTTGTTTGATTGGTCAAAAAAGGTATTATTTTAACCAAACTTTAATGAGCCAATCCACAACGAGAAATGTATTAACCCCATGTAAGTCACGTGATAGTTTGCTGAGTACTTGCATGGGAAGAGGCTCAGAGCACTTGCCAAGCTATCGGCAAACAAAGGTGTTTCTTAGGGCCGTCTTTGCCAAATTGTGCTAACAGGTTCGAGCGTTTGCTCTTGTGAGACAACCCACTGATCCCTGGGATCGGTTGTTATGCCTTTAAACAGTTAACGCAGGTCATCAGGGCCGTCCCTCGGGTCCGAGGATGACATTCTCGCTGTGCCTTCATCGGTGGCTTCAGAGACCAAACTCAGAAGCACACATGCGATTGCAGTTGGGACATTTCACACCAGCTGTAACAGAGACAGATGCAGCTCTGTGACGCCGCTCTCGTGCTGTTGTCAGGCGCTGCCGACGATCATCTTCGAAGCTCCTCATTGCTTCCCTGGTCAGGGCATGCCAGCTTGTTCTGTTCACTGCAGCAGCTTCAAGTTGATGTGTCTGAAGCCCGACCCACTGTAAGTTGGCCTTGAGGTTGTCCTTGAATCTCTTCTTGGAGTGACCCTCCTTGACTGCCTCACCATAGAGAAGCTGGCGAGAGATCCTCAACTCCTCCATGCGAATGACGTGGCCAGTCCAACGAAGCTGGGCTTGGAGGGTTTTCGCTTCGATGATCATCGTGCTGGCTCTGTCAAGGATCTCTTGGTTGGTAATTCGGTCCTGCCACTGTGTTCGCATGATTGACTGTAGTGAGTGCTGGTGGAATTCCTCAAGCTTCTGATTTGGCTGCAGTACAGAGTCCATGTTTCACAGCCATAGAACAGTGATGTGAGAACCACGGCATTGTACACCTTCAGCTTGGTTGAGAGACGAATGTTTTTTGTGCTGCAAGACTTTGGTGTGGAGTCTGCCTAGTGCCTGGCTGGCTTTCTGGATTCTGGCTGTAATCTCTTTATGCAGAGAGTTATCGTTGGAGATAGTGCTGCCCAGATATTTAAAGGCATCAACATTCTTCAGCTCCGTGTCATCAATGATGATACTTGGCTACTGCGGAACACTGTTTGGAGTGGGCTGGAGAAGGACTTCTGTTTTCCCTAGGCTAGGCTGATGGTCAGGCCGAACATCTTGGATGCCTCAGAGAAGTTGCCAACTATAGTTTGTTGGTAGTTCTACTTAGGGGCCATCAGGGCACAGTCATCGGCAAAGTGAGCTTCAAGTATTAACCTCTCCGGGATCTTTGTCTTAGCTGCGAAGCGCCTCAGATCAAACAGTGAGCCATCCAGACAGTATCTGATGTAGATGCCAAGATTTACTTCTTTTACATTTCACTATATTTTCAACAAGAGAGAGATCGTCCACTTCAAACCAACAGTTCTGGCTGAATTCATATACCATGTGCTCTTGCACACCATAACCTGATGTCTGTTGACATCCAGGTTTATAGAGCCAGGACTGGTGGTTTCCATGATAGAGCTCTGGCCCTGTGTCATAAACTGTCGTATCTTCGTAAGTCTGACATTATTACTTTCTTTATTCTGCACCTCTTACCAAGTAAACATTGCACTGCTAGTCCACATTAGCATAAGTCTGACATGATCGCCACTCTGAATGACCTTGGCATTGGCTACAAATTACCACGGGGAAAGCACTCAAACCGAGGCGGTACACGTAAACGTAAACAGATCCGTGTACTCAGCAGTCAACATGGTCCCTGCGTTTAAGACCCCCGCAGACCCAACATTGAAAACCTGGTCTATGCGCCCCTCATAACAGTCAGTACCCCACCATCAGACCAGCTGTGTGTGTCACTCTTTAATGCACGATCTGTGGGCCCTGCTACTACCAGAACGCAAATCGCCGACTTCGTCACTGACAATGACATTGACGTGATGCTGTTAACCGAAACTTGGCTCCGTTCGTCTGGAGATGAAGCTCAGTGTAGTGACCTAACTCCAATTGGATACGCTCTACGTTCTTTCCCCCAACCCCACCTCTCTGGAAAGTTCGCTCGCGGTGGTGGCATCGCATTTCTACACAAGGACTCTCTCTCCTCCTTCTCAACTATTAAGACTGTGTTTCCCTTCACTCATTCTTCATTTGAACTTGCTCAACTCTCCCTCAACCTACAGCACGCCTTTGTCAACTTCGTCTGTGTTTATCGTCCACCTCCCAGTAAAAGAAACATGTTAAAAGACAGTACATTCCTCGACGAACTGCCTTCTTTCTTAGAGTACTGTTCTTCTCTGTTTGGTGATCATTGCTGGCGACTTTACTATCCACTATGAAAATGCAATGGACAATAACACCATGAAATTTAGAGATATTGTAAGCATAATTGAACTAAAAACATCAAAACGCTACACTCACACAAGCACATGAAGGTGATATTGTAAGCATGTATAATTTTGTTCAATCTGTCACTGAAGCTACTCATGTCCATGGTCACATTCTTGATCTTGTCTTGTACCCATGCTGTGATAATTTTGTCTTGCTTACAAATGTGTGTCACGATCTTACGTCCGATCATGTGTCTGTGTTGTGCAAAGTAAGTCTCCCCAAACCTGTCTGTCGCCGCACAACGAAATTCATCCGCTCTTTTCATAAGATTGACAAGACTAATTTGAAAGATGATTTAGAAACTGCCATAAAGCCTGACATGTCTCTTCCCGATTTAAATTTTTCTTTGCAAAATCTGCTCGATAGGCACGCCCCTCTCCATCAGGTGTCTGTCAGGACGGGGAGAGCCACACCTTGGTACAATACAGTCGCTCCCCAACTCACAGAGTTAAAACGCGAGCGCCGCAGAGCAGAAAGGTGGTGGCTCTCCTCTGGTCTGACTGTTCACAAACAGATCTACAACTCAATCAAAAGAACTCTACCGAAACATGAATCAAATCCTAGGCAAAACACAAACTGCTGTATTCCCTTCAAATATAGAACCTAAAAAACTCCCTGACGCCTTTCTGAACTTTTTCAGAGACAAAATAGTAGCCATTCGAAATGCTGTTCATTCTTCTCAGCCTCTAGACGAGTCCCCTGCCTACTCTGGTCCAACTCTGTCCGCCTTTAACCCAGTCACAACACAGTTCGTGAAAGAGATTATGAAAAAAACGGCCAAAACATCTTGTGAACTTGACCCTTTCCCTACATCCCTCCTCTATGAAAACATTGATACCTTGTTACCAGTCATAATAAACATTTTCAACCGTTCTTTGTCAAGTGGTACAGTCTCTGATGATTTTAAAGACGCAATTGTGAAACCCCTCTTGAAAACATATAC
>JAGGCT020000367.1:0-18005 GCA_017654935.2 Phymorhynchus buccinoides
AATCTGAACTGGTTTTAAACCTTTTTTTTATATTCGAGCCGGTTTTACCGAACCGTTTTTTTAACCAGTACTTGCATCACTAGTTTCACCTATTCCTTGTAGACCGGCCTGCCACAGAAGTGAAAGGTTCCCCTTGTGGGGGGGATTGGCCACTATGATTTTCTTAAGCGTTTTTGGGATTGGGTCTCTTCTTGGTTTATTATTAGAAAAAGATTTCACTTTAGGTACAAATTTAGTCATGGCTTGGTGTATAGTATCCTTAATATTTGTCCAGCAGTCATCAACAGTACTATCCTCTGTCAATACAGCAGACCAATCAGTCATCAACAGTCCTATCCTCTGTCAATACAGCAGACCAATCAGTCATCAACAGTCCTATCCTCTGTCAATACAGCAGACCAATCAGTCATCAACAGTACTATCCTCTGTCAATACAGCAGACCAATCAGTCATCAACAGTCCTATCCTCTGTCAATACAGCAGACCAATCAGTCATCAACAGTCCTATCCTCTGTCAATACAGCAGACCAATCAGTCATCAACAGCCCTATCCTCTGTCAATACAGCAGACCAATCAGTCATCAACAGCCCTATCCTCTGTCAATACAGCAGACCAATCAGTCATCAACAGTACTATCCTCTGTCAATACAGCAGACCAATCAGTCATCAACAGTCCTATCCTCATATACACGACAAGGGGTGACAGGGGGGCTAACACAAGGTGATCATCACACACATATATAGGTGCGCTCGTGTACAAATCAAGCGAATCGAGAGAGCAGACCAATCAGTCATCAACAGTCCTATCCTCTGTCAATACAGCAGACCAATCAGTCATCAACAGTACTATCCTCTGTCAATACAGCAGACCAATCAGTCATCAACAGTCCTATCCTCTGTCAATACAGCAGACCAATCAGTCATCAACAGTACTATCCTCTGTCAATACAGCAGACCAATCAGTCATCAACAGTCCTATCCTCTGTCAATTCAGTCATCAACAGTACTATCCTCTGTCAATACAGCAGACCAATCAGTCATCAACAGTACTATCCTCTGTCAATACAGCAGACCAATCAGTCATCAACAGTACTATCCTCTGTCAATACAGCAGACCAATCAGTCATCAACAGTACTATCCTCTGTCAATACAGCAGACCAATCAGTCATCAACAGTACTATCCTCTGTCAATACAGCAGACCAATCAGTCATCAACAGCCCTATCCTCTGTCAATACAGCAGACCAATCAGTTGCATAAGATGAGGTCTGTTACCTAATGGAGGCCAGTATTCTAGGTTTGTAACAAAGTCATCAGTTGCATAAGATGAGGTCTGTTACCTAATGGAGGCCAATATTCTAGGTTTGTAACACAGTTGCATAAGATGAGGTCTGTTACCTAATGGAGGCCAATATTCTAGGTTTGTAACACAGTTGCATAAGATGAGGTCTGTTACCTAATGGAGGCCAGTATTCTAGGTTATTCAGTTTATTTTATGTTGTGCACACTGAAGGTGAGTGAACACATGCTAATAACTGGTTATTTCATGTTGTGCAGACTGGTGAGTGAACACATGCTAATAACTGGTTATTTCATGTTGTGCAGACTGGTGAGTGAACACATGCTAATAACTGGTTATTTCATATTGTGCAGACTGTTGAGTGAACACATGCTAATAACTGGTTATTTCATATTGTGCAGACTGGTGAGTGAACACATGCTTATAACTGGTTATTTCGTGTTGTGCAGACTGGTGAGTGAACACATGCTTATAACTGGTTATTTCGTGTTGTGCAGACTGGTGAGTGAACACATGCTAATAACTGGTTATTTCGTGTTGTGCAGACTGGTGAGTGAACACATGCTAATAACTGGTTATTTCATGTTGTGCAGACTGGTGAGTGAACACATGCTAATAACTGGTTATTTCATATTGTGCAGACTGGTGAGTGAACACATGCTAATAACTGGTTATTTCATGTTGTGCAGACTGGTGAGTGAACACATGCTTATAACTGGTTATTTCGTGTTGTGCAGACTGGTGAGTGAACACATGCTTATAACTGGTTATTTCGTGTTGTGCAGACTGGTGAGTGAACACATGCTAATAACTGGTTATTTCATGTTGTGCAGACTGGTGAGTGAACACATGCTAATAACTGGTTATTTCATGTTGTGCAGACTGGTGAGTGAACACATGCTAATAACTGGTTATTTCATGTTGTGCAGACTGGTGAGTGAACACATGCTAATAACTGGTTATTTCATGTTGTGCAGACTGGTGAGTGAACACATGCTAATAACTGGTTATTTCGTGTTGTGCAGACTGGTGAGTGAACACATGCTAATAACTGGTTATTTCATGTTGTGCAGACTGGTGAGTGAACACATGCTAATAACTGGTTATTTCATGTTGTGCAGACTGGTGAGTGAACACATGCTAATAACTGGTTATTTCATATTGTGCAGACTGGTGAGTGAACACATGCTAATAACTGGTTATTTCATATTGTGCAGACTGGTGAGTGAACACATGCTAATAACTGGTTATTTCGTGTTGTGCAGACTGGTGAGTGAACACATGCTAATAACTGGTTATTTCGTGTTGTGCAGACTGGTGAGTGAACACATGCTTATAACTGGTTATTTCGTGTTGTGCAGACTGGTGAGTGAACACATGCTAATAACTGGTTATTTCATGTTGTGCAGACTGGTGAGTGAACACATGCTAATAACTGGTTATTTATGTTGTGCAGACTGGTGAGTGAACACATGCTAATAACTGGTTATTTCATATTGTGCAGACTGGTGAGTGAACACATGCTAATAACTGGTTATTTCGTGTTGTGCAGACTGGTGAGTGAACACATGCTAATAACTGGTTATTTCGTGTTGTGCAGACTGGTGAGTGAACACATGCTAATAACTGGTTATTTCGTGTTGTGCAGACTGGTGAGTGAACACATGCTAATAACTGGTTATTTCGTGTTGTGCAGACTGGTGAGTGAACACATGCTAATAACTGGTTATTTCGTGTTGTGCAGACTGGTGAGTGAACACATGCTAATAACTGGTTATTTCGTGTTGTGCAGACTGGTGAGTGAACACATGCTAATAACTGGTTATTTCGTGTTGTGCAGACTGGTGAGTGAACACATGCTAATAACTGGTTATTTCGTGTTGTGCAGACTGGTGAGTGAACACATGCTAATAACTGGTTATTTTGTGTTGTGCAGACTGGTGAGTGAACACATGCTAATAACTGGTTATTTGAACACATGCTAATAACTGGTTATTTCATATTGTGCAGACTGGTGAGTGAACACATGCTAATAACTGGTTATTTCATGTTGTGCAGACTGGTGAGTGGTGAGTGAACACATGCTAATAACTGGTTATTTTGTGTTGTGCAGACTGGTGAGTGAACACATGCTAATAACTGGTTATTTTGTGTTGTGCAGACTGGTGAGTGAACACATGCTAATAACTGGTTATTTCATTGTTGTGCAGACTGGTGAGTGAACACATGCTTATAACTGGTTATTTAACTGGTTATTTCCACACATGTGTTGTGCAGACTGGTGAGTGAACACATGCTAATAACTGGTTATTTCATGTTGTGCAGACTGGTGAGTGAACACATGCTAATAACTGGTTATTTCATGTTGTGCAGACTGGTGAGTGAACACATGCTAATAACTGGTTATTTCGTGTTGTGCAGACTGGTGAGTGAACACATGCTAATAACTGGTTATTTCGTGTTGTGCAGACTGGTGAGTGAACACATGCTAATAACTGGTTATTTCATATTGTGCAGACTGGTGAGTGAACACATGCTAATAACTGGTTATTTCATATTGTGCAGACTGGTGAGTGAACACATGCTAATAACTGGTTATTTCATGTTGTGCAGACTGGTGAGTGAACACATGCTAATAACTGGTTATTTCATGTTGTGCAGACTGGTGAGTGAACACATGCTAATAACTGGTTATTTCGTGTTGTGCAGACTGGTGAGTGAACACATGCTAATAACTGGTTATTTCGTGTTGTGCAGACTGGTGAGTGAACACATGCTAATAACTGGTTATTTCATGTTGTGCAGACTGGTGAGTGAACACATGCTAATAACTGGTTATTTCATGTTGTGCAGACTGGTGAGTGAACACATGCTAATAACTGGTTATTTTGTGTTGTGCAGACTGGTGAGTGAACACATGCTAATAACTGAACACATGCTAATAACTGGTTATTTCGTGTTGTGCAGACTGGTGAGTGAACACATGCTAATAACTGGTTATTTTGTGTTGTGCAGACTGGTGAGTGAACACATGCTAATAACTGGTTATTTCATGTTGTGCAGACTGGTGAGTGAACACATGCTAATAACTGGTTATTTCATATTGTGCAGACTGGTGAGTGAACACATGCTAATAACTGGTTATTTCATGTTGTGCAGACTGGTGAGTGAACACATGCTAATAACTGGTTATTTTAGTGTTGTGCAGACTGGTGAGTGAACACATGCTAATAACTGATTATTTTGTGTTGTGCACACTGAAGGTGAGTGAACACATGATAATAACTGGTCATTTCATGTTGTGCAGGCTGACACAGATCTAGGACTAAACACATCGTCATCATGCGGGGCCGGGGAGGTCCACCAATGGGCAGGGGAATGACTGGTCATTTCATGGTGTGCAGGCTGACACAGATCTAGGACTAAACACATCGTCATCATGCGGGGCCGGGGAGGACCACCAATGGGCAGGGGAATGACTGGTCATTTCATGGTGTGCAGGCTGACACAGATCTAGGACTAAACACATCGTCATCATGCGGGGCAGGGGAATGACTGGTCATTTCATGGTGTGCAGGCTGACACAGATCTAGGACTAACCACATCGTCATCATGCGGGGCCGGGGAGGACCACCAATGGGCAGGGGAATGACTGGTCATTTCATGGTGTGCAGGCTGACACAGATCTAGGACTAAACACATCGTCATCATGCGGGGCTGGGGAATGACTGGTCATTTCATGGTGTGCAGGCTGACACAGATCTAGGACTAAACACATCGTCATCATGCGGGGCCGGGGAGGACCACCAATGGGCAGGGGAATGGGCATGCGACCCAACTTCAGACCTGGACCACCGTGAGTTAAACTGAACCTTAATTAACTCTTAATTTCCCAGATTAGAAATTCCCCAGCCCAACTCTCATTCCCAGAAGGTTTTGGCAGAAAGGAACTGAAATGGGTATGCTTTTTATGTAATAATGTATAAAGACACGGTGCTGTGATTGCTTATAATATTATATATTTAATCATTCATACACACGCTCAAACAAGTGTTGCAACACAGACTGTTTTTAAAATGATTTTATTCATGATCAAAGTCCACCACCATCATCGTGCGCACCTTTTGGCACTGAGTCATAATAATTTGTGATCATGCAATGGGTAACGCTTGAAAGGGGGCAATAAAAAAGTGAGTCACACAACTGTAGCTTTAAAACTGTTAGTTGGAGATCGTTATAGCCAAGTACATTTGTGATTAGCATTAATAGGGGAATGCAATGGGTAACACTTGAAAGGGGGCAATAAAAAAGTGAGTCACACAACTGTAGCTTTAAAACTGTTAGTTGGAGATCGTTATAGCCAAGTACATTTGTGATTAGCATTAATAGGGGAATGCAATGGGTAACACTTGAAAGGGGGCAATAAAAAAAGTGAGTCACACAACTGTAGCTTTAAAACTAAGGCATGAAAGAATTCTGCGTTTCGCGGAAAATCCGCAGAATTTTTTCCAAACTTCCGCGGGTAAAAAAAAGTGCGTAAAGGACCGATCTTGCCGTATTCTTATATCTACAAGTCTCTATTTGGCGATTCTCAAACTGGTTAACCGGAAGTCGCTTTAGCTCACTCGCTTCATTTGTGCGAAGGAAGGCGAAATGAGTAGCTCCCGCTCAACAAAAGTAGCGATGTTAGCTGAAAATGTGGGTGGAAGGATATTTGTGCTGACGAAAATTTTCAGAATAGATTATCCCCGCTCTCCGCTGAACAAAACTCTGACGTGAGTTTGGTTTGGAAAATTTTGGGTGGAACGTTGTGCCCCCCCCCCCCCCCTCCGCGCTGAACAAAACTTTGGACGTTAGGTGAAAATCCGTGTGGAAGGATTGTTCTCGGCTGATCAAAACTTCCGACGTCAGGTGAAAATCCGGGTGGAAGGATTTATCGGCTGAAAAAAATCTCCTTTTTTGATCTTCATCCACTTTCATGCCTGAAAACTGTTAGTTGGAGATCCTTATAACCAAGTACATTTGTGATTAGCATTAATAGGGGAATGCAATGGGTAACACTTGAAAGGAGGCAATAAAAAAAGTGAGTCACACAACTGTAGCTTTAAAACTGTTAGTTGGAGATCGTTATAACCAAGTACATTTGTGATTAGCATTAATAGGGGAATGCAATGGATAACTGCTATTCTAAAGACCTGTGCCGGGGAAAAGCTGCCGCAAATGAAGCGAGCGCGGGGATAGCAAGCGCAGGGCGTAGAAAGCGCAGGGTGTAGCATGCGCAGGGTGTAGCAAGCGGAGGGTGTAGCAAGCGCAGGGTGTAGCAAGCGCAGCATGTAGCATGCGCAGGGTGTAGCAAGCGCAGGGCGTAGAAAGCGCAGGGTGTAGCATGCGCAGGGTGTAGCAAGCGGAGGGTGTAGCAAGCGCAGGGTGTAGAAAGCGCAGGGTGTAGCAAGCGGAGGGTGTAGCAAGCGCAGGGTGTAGAAAGCGCAGGGTGTAGCAAGCGCAGGGTGTAGCAAGCGCAGGATGTAGCATGCGCAGGGTGTAGCAAGTGCAGGGTGTAGCAAGCGCAGGATGTAGCATGCGCAGGGTGTAGCAAGCGCAGGGTGTAGCAAGCGCAGGATGTAGCATGCGCAGGGTGTAGCAAGTGCAGGGTGTAGCAAGCGCAGGGTGTAGCAAGCGCAGGGTGTAGCAAGCGCAGGGTGTAGAAAGCGCAGGGTGTAGAAAGCGCAGGGTGTAGCAAGCGCAGGGTGTAGAAAGCGCAGGGTGTAGCAAGCGCAGGGTGTAGAAAGCGCAGGGTGTAGCAAGCGCAGGGTGTAGAAAGCGCAGGGTGTAGCAAGCGCAGGGTGTAGCAAGCGCAGGGTGTAGCAAAGCGCAGGGTGTAGAAAGCGCAGGGTGTAGCAAGCGCAGGGTGTAGCAAGCGCAGGGTGTAGCAAGCGCAGGGTGTAGCAAGCGCAGGGTGTAGCAAGCGCAGGGTGTAGCAAGCGCAGGGCGTAGAAAGCGCAGGGTGTAGCAAGCGCAGGGTGTAGCAAGCGCAGGGTGTAGCAAGCGCAGGGTGTAGAAAGCGCAGGGTGTAGCAAGCGCAGGGTGTAGCAAGCGCAGGGTGTAGAAAGCGCAGGGTGTAGCAAGCGCAGGGTGTAGCAAGAGCAGGGTGTAGCAAGCGGAGGGTGTAGCAAGCGCAGGGTGTAGCAAGCGCAGGGTGTAGCAAGCGCAGGGTGTAGAAAGCGCAGGGTGTAGCAAGCGCAGCGTGTAGCATGCGCAGGGTGTAGCAAGCGCAGGGCGTAGAAAGCGCAGGGTGTAGAAAGCACAGGGTGTAGCTGCTAGTACATTATAATTTGACACTTTAATTTATAAACTTTTATTTTTATTTTCCCCCCATGGAGTGATAACTGTGAATGAATTGTTCATTGACAGTAGTGGAATAATAATGGAGTGATGGTGGTAAATCCTGGATGAATTTCACATTCATTGATTGGTAACAATGAAAATGAATGGATTACTAATTGACAATGAATTAATCCTGGAATCATGTAAGATTTATTGATTAATAACTATGAGTCATGAATAGTAATTACTAATTGACAATGGATTAATCCTGGATTCATTTAAGATTTATTGATTAATAACTATGAATCATGAATAGTAATTACTAACTGACAATGGATTAATCCTAGATTCATTTCAGATTTATTGATTAATAACTATGAAAAAAATGAATAGTAATTACTAACTGACAATGGATTAATCCTGGGTTCATTTCAGATTCCGGGCGTTTATTCCTCACATTCCTTTCGATTTGGTTCAGGTGAGTGATTGCTGTGAAACAATTGTATTAACTTTTCTAGTGCATCGTCTGCTGTGGAACAATTGTATTAACTTTTCTAGTGCATCGTCTGCTGTGGAACAGTTGTATTAACTTTTCTAGTGCATCGTCTGCTGTGGAACAGTTGTATTAACTTTTGCAGTGCAACGTCTGCTGTGGAACAGTTGTATTAACTTTTCTAGTGCATCGTCTGCTGTGGAACAATTGTATTAACTTTTCTAGTGCATCGTCTGCTGTGGAACAGTTGTATTAACTTTTCTAGTGCATCGTCTGCTGTGAAACAGTTGTATTAACTTTTCTAGTGCATCGTCTGCTGTTTGTATTAACTTTTCTAGTGCATCGTCTGCTGTGGAACAATTGTATTAACTTTTCTAGTGCATCGTCTGCTGTGGTTGTATTAACTTTTCTAGTGCATCGTCTGCTGTGGAACAGTTGTATTAACTTTTCTAGTGCATCGTCTGCTGTGGAACAGTTGTATTAACTTTTCTAGTGCATCGTCTGCTGTGGAACAGTTGTATTAACTTTTCTAGTGCATCGTCTGCTGTGGAACAATTGTATTAACTTTTCTAGTGCATCGTCTGCTGTGGAACAGTTGTATTAACTTTTCTAGTGCATCGTCTGCTGTGGAACAGTTGTATTAACTTTTCTAGTGCATCGTCTGCTGTGGAACAGTTGTATTAACTTTTCTAGTGCATCGTCTGCTGTGGAACAGTTGTATTAACTTTTCTAGTGCATCGTCTGCTGTGGAACAATTGTATTAACTTTTCTAGTGCATCGTCTGCTGTGAAACAGTTGTATTAACTTTTGCAGTGCATCGTCTGCTGTGAAACAGTTGTATTAACTTTTGCAGTGCATCGTCTGCTGTGAAACAGTTGTATTAACTTTTGCAGTGCATCGTCTGCTGTGGAACAGTTGTATTAACTTTTGCAGTGCATCGTGTCACTACTGATAAACCCCTCAAAACTACTGACAAATGAGAATTTCAGACTTAAAACTACTGAAGAGTATTTTTAGGGGTAGGGAGCTATGTACTACCATCAACATACCAATTACATGACTAATTATAATAGACAAATTGTGCAAGAACAAAAATACCCTTCTACCCTTAAAATACCCTTAAGTAGTTACAGAAGTAGTGTAAGCTTTACAATAACTTTGCTATGTCAGTGTGTTTTGGTAGGGCTTCTTCATAAGTAGTTACAGAAGTAGTGTAAGCTTTAGAATAACTTTGCTATGTCAGTGTGTTTTGGTAGGGCTTCTTCATAAGTAGTTACAGAAGTAGTGTAAGCTTTACAATAACTTTGCTATGTCAGTGTGTTTTGGTAGGGCTTCTTCATAAGTAGTTACAGAAGTAGTGTAAGCTTTACAATAACTTTGCTATGTCAGTGTGTTTTGGTAGGGCTTCTTCATAAGTAGTTAAGAAGTAGTGTAAGCTTTACAATAACTTTGCTATGTCAGTGTGTTTTGGTAGGGCTTCTTCATAAGTAGTTACAGAAGTAGTGTAAGCTTTACAATAACTTTGCTATGTCAGTGTGTTTTGGTAGGGCTTCTTCATAAGTAGTTACAGAAGTAGTGTAAGCTTTACAATAACTTTGCTATGTCAGTGTGTTTTGGTAGGGCTTCTTCATAAGTAGTTACAGAAGTAGTGTAAGCTTTACAATAACTTTGCTATGTCAGTGTGTTTTGGTAGGGCTTCTTCATAAGTAGTTACAGAAGTAGTGTAAGCTTTACAATAACTTTCTTTCTTCTTTTTTTCAGTGTGAGCCGACTTTCCCCCGAGCCAAGGCAGCGTCTGATGACAGACCTTTCACAGAGGTACAGTTGACTAATGTTTGAATCCATGGACATTTCTTTAATTAAAGACTTTACTGTTTTGAGTCATGGACCTTTCACAGAGGTACAGTTGATTAGTTTCCAGTTTGAAGCCATGGCACATTTCAGGCCTTGTTGAAGCGCAATGCTGACCTGACCCCGTCATCTCAGGAACAAGCGTCAGTGTTAGCCTTAAATCAACAAGGTCCTCTGTTATTATTATCATTACTGTGTGATGTTATTGTGTCATCCACAGGCCTTGTTGAAGCGCAATACTGACCTGACCCCGTCATCTCAGGAGCAGGCGTCAGTGTTAGCCCTGGTCAGCAAGATCCAGACCATTCTGGACAACCTTGTGGTCACTCCTGGCGCCTTTGACGCAGCGGTCAGTGTGTTATTATCTGTGGTGAATATGTGAGGTCACTATGTGTGGTCAATCTGGTGTATTATTAGTTACTAGTTACACTATCTGTGGTCAATCTGGTGTATTATTAGTTACTAGTTACACTATCTGTGGTCAATATGGTGTATTAGTAGTTACTAGTTACACCCTGTCTGTGGTCACTATGTGTGGTCAATATGTGTGGTCAATATGGTGTATTATTAGTTACTAGTTACACCCTGTGGTCAATATGGTGTATTATTAGTTACTAGTTACACCCTGTGGTCAATATGGTGTATTATTAGTTACTAGTTACACCCTGCGGTCAATATGGTGTATTATTAGTTACTAGTTACACCCTGCGGTCAATATGGTGTATTATTAGTTACTAGTTACACCCTGCGGTCAATATGGTGTATTAGTAGTTACTAGTTACACCCTGTGGTCAATATGGTGTATTATTAGTTACTAGTTACACCCTGCGGTCAATATGGTGTATTAGTAGTTACTAGTTACACCCTGTGGTCAATATGGTGTATTAGTAGTTACTAGTTACTATCTGTGGTCAATATGGTGTATTAGTAGTTACTAGTTACACCCTGTGGTCAATCTGTGGTCAATATGGTGTATTAGTAGTTACTAGTTACACCCTGTGGTCAATATGGTGTATTATTAGTTACTAGTTACACCCTGTGGTCAATATGGTGTATTAGTAGTTACTAGTTACACCCTGTGGTCAATATGGTGTATTAGTAGTTACTAGTTACACCCTGTGGTCAATATGGTGTATTAGTAGTTACTAGTTACACTATCTGTGGTCAATATGGTGTATTATTAGTTACTAGTTACACCCTGTGGTCAATATGGTGTATTATTAGTTACTAGTTACACCCTGTGGTCAATATGGTGTATTATTAGTTACTAGTTACACCCTGCGGTCAATATGGTGTATTAGTAGTTACTAGTTACACCCTGTGGTCAATATGGTGTATTAGTAGTTACTAGTTACACAATATGGTGTATTAGTAGTTACTGTTACACACTGGTCAATATGGTGTATTAGTAGTTACTAGTTACACCCTGTGGTCAATATGGTGTATTAGTAGTTACTAGTTACACCCTGTGGTCAATATGGTGTATTAGTAGTTACTAGTTACACCCTGCGGTCAATATGGTGTATTAGTAGTTACTAGTTACACCCTGTGGTCAATATGGTGTATTAGTAGTTACTAGTTACACCCTGTGGTCAATATGGTGTATTAGTAGTTACTAGTTACACCCTGTGGTCAATATGGTGTATTAGTAGTTACTAGTTACACCCTGTGGTCAATATGGTGTATTATTAGTTACTAGTTACACTATCTGTGGTCAATATGGTGTATTATTAGTTACTAGTTACACTATCTGTGGTCAATATGGTGTATTAGTAGTTACTAGTTACACTATCTGTGGTCAATATGGTGTATTAGTAGTTACTAGTTACACTATCTGTGGTCAATATGGTGTATTAGTAGTTACTAGTTACACCCTGTGGTCAATATGGTGTATTAGTAGTTACTAGTTACACCCTGTGGTCAATATGGTGTATTAGTAGTTACTAGTTACACCCTGTGGTCAATATGGTGTATTAGTAGTTACTAGTTACACCCTGCGGTGGTCAATACACCCTGGTGTATTATTAGTTACTAGTTACACCCTGTGGTCAATATGGTGTATTAGTAGTTACTAGTTACACTATCTGTGGTCAATATGGTGTATTAGTAGTTACTAGTTACACTATCTGTGGTCAATATGGTGTATTAGTAGTTACTAGTTACACCCTGTGGTCAATATGGTGTATTAGTAGTTACTAGTTACACCCTGTGGTCAATATGGTGTATTGTAGTTCACATCAATGGTGTATTATTAGTTACTAGTTACACCCTGTGGTCAATATGGTGTATTAGTAGTTACTAGTTACACCCTGTGGTCAATATGGTGTATTAGTAGTTACTAGTTACACTATCTGTGGTCAATATGGTGTATTAGTAGTTACTAGTTACACCCTGTGGTCAATATGGTGTATTAGTAGTTACTAGTTACACCCTGTGGTCAATATGGTGTATTAGTAGTTACTAGTTACACTATCTGTGGTCAATATGGTGTATTAGTAGTTACTAGTTACACCCTGTGGTCAATATGGTGTATTAGTAGTTACTAGTTACACCCTGTGGTCAATATGGTGTATTAGTAGTTACTAGTTACACCCTGTGGTCAATATGGTGTATTAGTAGTTACTAGTTACACCCTGTGGTCAATATGGTGTATTAGTAGTTACTAGTTACACCCTGTGGTCAATCTGGTGTATTGTAGTTACTAGTTACACCCTGTGGTCAATGGTGTATTAGTAGTTACTAGTTACACCCTGTGGTCAATATGGTGTATTATTAGTTACTAGTTACACCCTGTGGTCAATATGGTGTATTAGTAGTTACTAGTTACACCCTGTGGTCAATATGGTGTATTAGTAGTTACTAGTTACACCCTGTGGTCAATATGGTGTATTAGTAGTTACTAGTTACACCCTGTGGTCAATATGGTGTATTAGTAGTTACTAGTTACACTATCTGTGGTCAATATGGTGTATTATTAGTTACTAGTTACACCCTGTGGTCAATATGGTGTATTATTAGTTACTAGTTACACCCTGTGGTCAATATGGTGTATTATTAGTTACTAGTTACACCCTGTGGTCAATATGGTGTATTAGTAGTTACTAGTTACACTATCTGTGGTCAATCTGGTGTATTAGTAGTTACTAGTTACTGTGGTCAATATGGTGTATTAGTAGTTACTAGTTACACCCTGTGGTCAATATGGTGTATTAGTAGTTACTAGTTACACCCTGTGGTCAATATGGTGTATTAGTAGTTACTAGTTACACCCTGTGGTCAATATGGTGTATTAGTAGTTACTAGTTACACTATCTGTGGTCAATATGGTGTATTAGTAGTTACTAGTTACACACTGTGGTCAATATGGTGTATTAGTAGTTACTAGTTACACCCTGTGGTCAATATGGTGTATTAGTAGTTACTAGTTACACCCTGTGGTCAATATGGTGTATTAGTAGTTACTAGTTACACCCTGTGGTCAATATGGTGTATTAGTAGTTACTAGTTACACCCTGTGGTCAATATGGTGTATTAGTAGTTACTAGTTACACTATCTGTGGTCAATATGGTGTATTAGTAGTTACTAGTTACACCCTGTGGTCAATATGGTGTATTATTAGTTACTAGTTACACCCTGTGGTCAATATGGTGTATTAGTAGTTACTAGTTACACTATCTGTGGTCAATATGGTGTATTATTAGTTACTAGTTACACCCTGTGGTCAATATGGTGTATTATTAGTTACTAGTTACACTATCTGTGGTCAATATGGTGTATTATTAGTTACTAGTTACACCCTGTGGTCAATATGGTGTATTAGTAGTTACTAGTTACACTATCTGTGGTCAATATGGTGTATTATTAGTTACTAGTTACACCCTGTGGTCAATATGGTGTATTAGTAGTTACTAGTTACACTATCTGTGGTCAATATGGTGTATTATTAGTTACTAGTTACACCCTGTGGTCAATATGGTGTATTAGTAGTTACTAGTTACACCCTGTGGTCAATATGGTGTATTAGTAGTTACTAGTTACACTATCTGTGGTCAATATGGTGTATTAGTAGTTACTAGTTACACTATCTGTGGTCAATATGGTGTATTAGTAGTTACTAGTTACACCCTGCGGTCAATATGGTGTTAGTTACACTATCTGTGGTCAATATGGTGCTATCTTGCTCGCTATCATGCAACTCACACTATCATCAGCCTTCATTTTTGTTTTTAATTTTCTGTTCGTTCTTTCTTGTTTTCCTCCTTGTTTGCATTTCCCCTTTGTTTCATGCCACCAAATAGGTCAAAGCATTTCTCTTAGTTTTATCTTTACTGTTTGTGCTTTATTTTTTTTTTATTTTATTTTATTTTATTTTTTTCCCTTTTTCCCCATTCAACTCGTTTATAAGAAAAAAAATCAAAATGTTTTATTTTATCCGAGTTTTGGATATAAGAAAACAAAAAAAATATATCCCTTCAATTTTCTTATAAAAGGTTTTGTTGTAGCATCATGAAAAGCGATATTATTGCAAGGCATGTAATTTATTATCAGGCATACTGTCTGTAGGCATAATGTCCAGTAGGCAGAATGTCCTGTGAGCATGGTGACCATAGGCATAATGTTTGTAGGCAAAGTGTCCGTAGGCGAAATCTCCGCAGGCAAACTGTGTTAATTCCGGTGCGTGTGTGTGTGTGTGCACATGCACGTGCATGCATGAATAGATTCAAAGGCAATTCTGGAAGTTAGAGGTTGTTACACTATATGCTTTTACAGCTCGTTTTGGTTTGTGCACAGGGAAATATACCATGTATAAACCCCAATCACCTTTTTGGACCTCAAACCATATGAGGACAGGGGTAGGCTGGGTTTATATTTAGTATTTTTTTTACGTTAGCTTTGACTTTGAAAAAGGTCATCGGATAAGATAAAAAATATCAACAAAACTTTACTATATCCGAACATCGATTATAAGACAAACCTGTTATAGTAAAGGAAAAGCCTTGCTCCCCCCCCCACCCCCCCCCTGCACTTTACTATAAGCGGCGGTTGTACTGTATTATGCTATAGCTGATATGGTCAGCAAAATACAGACCAAAAGTGTGTGTGTTTATGTGTGTGTGTGTGTGTGTTATATGTGGTCAGTGTGTGTTATTATCTTGTATAGCTGATATGGTCAGACAAATACAGACCAAATGTGTGTGTTGTCATATGGTGTGTGTGTGTGTGTTATCTGTCGGTCAGTGTGCTTCTCAGTGTGTGTTATTATATTGTATAGCTGCTATGGTCAGCAAAAATACAGACCAAATGTGTGTGTGTGTATATGTGTGTTTATATGTGTGTGTGTGTGTGGTATCTGTGGTCAGTGTGTGTTATTATATTGTATAGCTGATATGGTCAGCAAAATACAGACCAAATGTGTGTGTATATGTGTGTTGTGTGTGTGTGTGTTATCTGTGGTCAGGTGTGTGTGACATCACATTATATTGTATAGCTGATATGGTCAGCAAAATTACAGACCAAATGTGTGTGTGTTTGTCATGTCAAGTCAAGTCAAAAATTATCTGTATTGAGGGTTAAAGAATAAACTAACAAAGCTTTTTTTTTTCATCCTGCCCTCCAACAAAAATACAAAGATCATGAAAATGCATCATAATAATAGGACAAAACCCCACAGAAAACATTCATAAATGAGTATAAATTTAAAGAAAGAAAAAGAAAAAAATTAAAAAAAATTGTATAGCTGATCATATAGTAAAAAGCCAACTGTCCGTTGGGCTGTCTGTGTGTCTGTCTTCTGTCTGAAAACACGAAAGGGCCTTATAACCGCCGTTTTCGAACCGATTCGCTTCAAATTTGCTGTGAGCCCTGACGTGGGCGACGGCAACCGAGGCAGCCGTGTCATTGCGCGGTTCTGCAAATGCGCGAAACGCGCATCCGCCAGCCTCTTGGCGCCCGTATATCCGGTGTTTCTGGATCGATTGCCTTCGAATTTGGAAGACAGTTGACCGGTGACGGTGACTATCCGTGTACGAAACCGGAAGTGAATCGGTTCAGAAATGTGCGCGCTATACGCCGCTTCACCTTTGCACGCATAACTCCGCCGTTTTTCTACGGATTGATTCAATTTGCTGTCAGCTTGCTATGGCCCGGGCAACGCCTAGCAGCAAATTTGAAGAGAATCGGGAGAACGCGTCACTCTCAGAGCAGCGCACCGGGAAACGGGGCTTATCACTCCGCCGTTTCTTAACCGAATCGCTTCAAATTTGTGTACTCAGCATTAACAGTACTTGCAGTTACCGTTACTAGGTGTTACCAGTATGGTGCATGCCGTACTAGGCGTTGCGCTGGTATACATAATCAACGAGAGAGAGGAGAGAGAGAGAGATAGCACATAACACATAGCGTTGATAGAAAACGGACAAGAAAAGACAAGAGGGGGTGCAAAAATAAAAGGAAGAATACCTTTTTTTTACATATTTATTACATGCGAATATACTAATATAACATAAGCTTTTTACAATTTATCAATCAATACTTCTTTAAAGTTCTTTAAAAGTGATTTAGATGACATATTTTAAGATGCTGGCACGTTGTCCATGTGTATATATGTGTGTGTGTTATCTGTGGTCAGTGTGTGTAATTATTGTAGGAGTAGGGCTTATTATCGTCGCTAGGCAAAATACAGACCAAAGGGTGTGCTTTGTTTGTATTATTGTGTGTGTGTGTGTGTTATCGTCTGTGGTCAGTATGTGTTATTATTGTATAAGGCTGATATTGGATCTAGGTCGAAAGTCTACAGAGCTGCAAATGTGTGTGGTGTGTTATATGTGTGTTGGTGTGTTGGGAGGTGTGTGTTTATCTGTGAGTCGTGTGTGTTATTATTGTATAGGGCGATATGAGTCTAGGACTAAAATACAAGACGCAAATGTGTGTGTGTATGAGGTATAGGATGTGTGTGTGTGTTATATGTGTCATTGTGTGTTATTATTGAATAATATAGCTGATTAATGTGTCTGCAAGAATTACAGGACGCAAGATTTGTGCGTGTGTATATTTGTGTGTGGGTGTGCTGTGATGGAGCCTGTGGTCTAGTATGTTGTTATTATTGATATCGAGCTTGATATGGTTGCAGGACAAATTACAGAGCCAAATATGTGTGTGTCTATATATATGTGTGTGTGTGTGATGTGTTACCTGTGGTCAGTATGTGTTATTATTGTATAGCTGATATTAAATGTCCTAAGCAAATGGAGCAGACAGGGCAAATGTGTGTGTGATATATATCTAAATAGTGTGTGTGTGTGTGTGTTGTCATAGTGGTGAAGATGTGTGTTTATCTTATTTGTGATTAGCTGATAATGGTCAGACATAAAATACAGCCACAAATGTGTGTGTATAATTGTGTATATGTGTGTGTTTTATCTTGGTGGCCGTGTGTGTTTTAATTATTGTATAAGGCTGAATTGATGGTCTGAGTAAAAATACTAGGACTCAGAGATGTGTAAAGGTGTGTGTATGTATAATGAATGCTGTGTTAAGTGGGTGATTATTGACGATAGTGGTATGCAAAGTGTGTTTCAATTTATTGTATAGGCTGTATGGTTCAGGTCAAAATACACAGAAACCAAATTTGTGTGGTAAGCGTATATTGTGTGTGTTTTTAATTGTTTGTATCGTGTGTGTGGTCGATGTTGTGTTTTTATGAGGATGTGTTTGTGTGCTGTGCGTATAGTGTGTGTGTGTGTGTGATGTGAGAAGTACATAGAGCGCATGTATATGACTGCTAAATATTAAATTTTTGATGTTTATGATTATGTTACATGCTTGTGATGATGGATAGATGATGATGATGACAACAGGTGATTTTGATGATGGTTATGTTGATCATGGTGATGATGAGGTAATAATGATAATGTTGCTGATGATGATGATGATTATGATGTAGACATGATGATATTTATAATGAATGGTGACACTTATGTTGATGATGATTATTATGATGATGAGATGATTATGATGTAGACAATGATGATATTGA
>JAGGCT020003679.1:0-7500 GCA_017654935.2 Phymorhynchus buccinoides
GACTTAGCCTTTTGACCCATTACCTCGTCACACTGCCCCCGGGCATTGCTACCTCCAGGATCGTTCCCACCATCGTTATATCTACTAAGTGCCCCGTATGTGTCTGGTCCAGACCGGAGGACGTAAAACATATTTTCATTTCAGGAATATTATGGTACAGCTTAGTCTTTCGTGGAAGACTATGACTCTCTAACTAGGGGGGCATTTTGGACCGGTTCTAGTGCTGCAGCCAGTGGGATTGGTTGGCATTAGGGGACCTTCCCCAACGCCATCTCTCGTCCTCGAATCCCTTTGGTCGAGAGAGTGGGGATGTACCCTGGGCAAGGCTTGTCCGCTATAAACATTATTGAAGCCCAGCCCGCCGGGATAGCAGCAGCTACCCCCCCCCCCCCCCACACACACACACCCCTCTGATATCTGGCAGCCATTGCCGGAAACGACAGACAGGCTATGAACAATTTGGTCCTAATTCATTCATGCATTCATTCATTCATTTTTATTCTATATCCAGTTCGTTTTTGTGTGTTTTGTTGTTGTTGATCTAAGCAGGTTCCCTTGATATACATGTTTGTTTATATTGTTCACCTTTTCCCGGAAGTCAGTTGTATTGATCATTATTTAGCTTACCTTACAAAGTGTGACCGACTTCCATAAATTGTAAAGTGTGATGCATCCTGTTGCTAGTATGATGTCAAATCAAATCAAATCAAATCAAATCAAATCATCTTTATTATCTCATAACTGAGAAATTGCAGCCAGGTGCACATAAGAAAAACAGCAACAATAAACACATTTATCAACAACAACAAAAACCACAACAACAATAAACACATTTATCAACAATTAAAGAATATAAACTAATAACTAATAACACTGCAATATTGTAGTTAACAAACTGTACGAATACAAATTCAATCCCAAGGAGATGGACAGGCTGCTCAGCAAAACAATCACTCAATGCAGTGCATTAAGAGTTCAACAGATGAATTGATCTTGGTAAGAAAGTTTTCTGTGCTCTTATTTTCAGTTTTAGAGTTCTGTATCGACGGCCCGATGGTAATACTTCATAGTATTTTGCCAGAACATGACTGTTATCATTAAGCATTTTCCTGGCTTTCTTGACTACTTGTCTGTCATACAACTCTTGCATACCACTCTGCCTTGCACCCACAACTTTACTACACACATTCACCATATCACTCAACACACGCTTACTTTTTACACTCAAGCTTCCATACCAACAGATAAATGACACAGTAAGAACAGATTCAATGCAATCGGTAGTAGGTTTGAAGAATATCTGAACAGACACCAATATTCCTTAGCCTCTGTAAACAAAAGATCCTGGACTGACTCTTCTTATGTATATGCTCAATGTGTTTATCAAAAGTAAGTTTCTTGTCTAAAACTGTGCCTAGGTATTTGTACTCATCAATTCTTTCAACCGTTTCACCATCAATTTCCAAATGTGGCACTGGCACTGGGTTTCTACGAAAATCTACAAGCAGTTCTTTTGTTTTAACAACATTTAAATCCAGATAATTATCTTTGCACCATGAACAAAACCTTTTGACTTCACTGAAGTACACAGAATCAGAGTTTGACAAATCTTCGATGGCAGAATCATCTGAGTATTTAATGACAGGTGTTTCTTCAGTGCCTCTACAGTCGTTTGTGTACAATGTAAAAAGAACTGGGGACAAAACTGTTCCTTGGGGGGCACCTGTAGAAGTCGAACGTTCTGAGGAGATTGCAGATTGAAAGCGGACAGACTGAGTTCTATTGCGTAGGAAATTGGTTATCCAGAGAATGAGCTTGGGGTTAACATTCAGGTCTAGTAGTTTCTGGGCCAGTAAATGGGGCTGTATTGTATTGAAGGCAGAGGAGAAATCGATGAATAAAATACGAACAAAAGAGTTGGGGGTATTTAAGTGAAGAAAGGCATTGTGAAGAAGGGTCAGTATGGCATCGTCTGTTCCTCTACACCGTTTGTAGGCAAACTGAAAGGGGTCAAGGAGTAGGTTAGTAAAAGAAAGAAGGCGATGAAGGACGATCTTTTCAAAACATTTCATGGCAATAGACGTTAAGGCAACAGGGCGGTAATCGTTCAGTGTGGCAGGGTTCTTTTTCTTAGGGACAGGAGTAACTGTAGAATTTTTCCAGATACATGGTACAACACAATCACGTAAAGACCAGTTAAATAGAGAGCAAAACACACCACACAATTGAGAACAGCATGCTTTCAACAATCTTCCACACACATTATCTGGTCCCACAGCTTTCCTCACATTTAGTTTCTGAAATATGGACTGAACATCTCTTTCTTGAACCTCAAATTCATGATCTTCATTTGCATTGATAATTTTTTCTCTTAACTGTGATGTTACCCCGTTTAGATCTCCCTCTAGATCATTTCTTTCAAACCGACAATAAAAGTCATTTAGCTCATTAGAAAAATCCTTCTGTTCTTCTCTGGTCATTTGGCAATTTGCTGTTCGTTTTTTTGATTGGCCGGTTAGAGTTCGAAGCCCATCCCATGCATCTAAGATTCTGCCTGTCTGAAACTGCTGTTCTACTTTATCCTTATACTCCCTCTGCCCCTTCCTTAACTCCCCTCTAAGTTTAGATTGAACCACTTTTCTTTCTCTTTTATCTCCTGTTTGAAAGGCTACTTTCTTCTCATTTGAAACTGATTTAATAGACTTGGAAATCCACGGTTTGTTGTTGGGAAAAATCTTTATAGTCTTTGATGGAATGATCATATCTTCACAAAAATTAATGTAAGACGTAACAACATCAGCAGCTTCATGCACAGTTTCACAGGAATCAGTCAGCACACTCCAGTCAGTACATTCAAAACAACCCCTCAATTCATCCACACTCTCGGTCGTCCACTCTTTCACGCTCTTTTTCACCACAGGTTCAGTTTGTATTTTGGGTCTGTAGGCAGGGATAAGTTGCACGGTGTCGTGGTCGGAAGCACCCACTGGTGGTAGAGGTAGATATCTATATGCATTGGGAATATTGCCGTAACATAAGTCAATAGTCTTCTTCTGACGAGTAAAACATGTCACATACTGTTTAAAAGAGGGTAGAGTTTTACGCAAGTCACAGTGATTAAAGTCACCAACGATGAAGCAGGGGGCATCAGCAGAAATCAACTGTAGCTCTCTGACGACAGCAGCTATCTCCCTTCCAGCGCGTACAGCAGAGGTCTTGTCAAACACAGGGGCATACACAGCTGTCAAAAAGACACGACCAAACTCGCGAGGAAGATAACGCGGCCTGAGAGACACAGAGAGCAGTTCAATGTCTTGTGTACACACACGCTTCTTTACGGTTACATTCGCACTATCACACCAGCTTTCATTCACATATAAGCAAACACCACCACCCATTTGCTTTCCCACTTTCTCACAGTCTCTATCAACTCTGTACGGCACACCAAAACCATCAATTGCAACATTCTCATCACGAACTTTCTCAGTCAACCAAGTTTCCGTAAAACAGAGTACACATGAGTTTCTATATTCACTTAGAAATTGACAATTTGCCTGGATTTCGTCTAAGTTACAGTTCTTTCCGTTCGGGTTGATAGATCTGACGTTTGATAGAATCATGGATGGTAGGGGCAGTTTAGATCTGTTTCTTCTCATTCTTCTTCTCACTCCTCCTCTCTGTCCCCTCTTTCGTTCTTTCTTCTTTCTAGCCGTACTCTCACTCTCACTTTCACCAATCATTTCAGCAGGGAATAGTTGTCCAGAAATGGTCGAGATGTCATGGGCAGTTTGAAGACGAAGTAGAAATTCACGATCGTAGCGCAAAGCACCGGTACTAGATCTACCTTCCTGCTGCCCGCCATATCTCTCACCAGGCGTCACAAGCACAGTCAAAACACATGTCCGAAATACAACTATGACGATGATTAGAATCTTTACAAATGACACAGTCTCCATCTTTACAACTTATAATTCATCTGCATTCAACTAAAAGTTCAGGAAACAGATAAAGATAATAAAACAAGATGAAATATACAGAGACAAGTGCACCTGAGCGTCGCCCCTTGAGAAGCGCCACCTCTATGTGTTGAGTACTTTTATAAGCTTCGGCTTGTTGTACTCTCGTCTACGTATATATTGTGTTGTTGCAAAAGTGTGTCATTTGTTTAAACCAAGCAGGTTCGGGCTCCCATCTGCCATTTTGGAAAGCGGGGAGTGGTCACTATGGCGACACGCTAGGCCAAAAGAGCAGAAAAGCCGTCATGGCTAGCGCCGATACGGTGTTGTCGGCGATTGGTAAGTGACTACAGTAGGACCTCCCTTATAAGACCTCCCATTATAAGACTCCCTCCCACATAAGACCTACTTCTCTGAGACATTGCCCTTCTTTGCAAGTATTAAAATTACCTCCCTTTTAAGATCCCTCCCTTATAAGACCTCATTTTGGATGATGTTTGAAGGTCTTCCCAAATGAGGTCTTTTTGAAGGTCTTCATCTTTAATACTACCTTAACTTGTGGCGGTGCCATAGCCGATGAGGTTTAACCGAGGCGTGGTCACTGCTACAGCTATCTGTATTAAGTTTTTAAATCGGGACTTTACTGGTTTCGTACTGCCTCCGGGCATTGCCTCCAGTATTGTTCCCACCATATTTGTATTTACAAATGTCCCATATGTGTCTGATTCAGACCAAGAGGACGTAAAACACCATTTTCGCTTCGCTCGCTTTTTGAAGGTCTTATAAGGGAGGTTTCACTGTTTAAAAAAAAAAGTACCACACAAACAAAATTCGAGGGGTGAATGCCAGAACTGTCTATCTGTGTTCTTTATTCCTTTTGAGATAGACCGTTCTGGCAGACACCCCTCGAAATACACAACAAGCGCACAGTGACGCTTGTTTATTGACGAGACAAAACAGAACATGTATTATCATAGATATGTATGGTGAGGATACGTGAACCAGTCTGTTAGAAATGTTCGTATGAATGGTGTTATTTAATATTTCAACAAAAATGTCTTTGTCAAACAACATAGAAACCACGACAGTACCTCCCCTCTTTACAACCAAGCAATCTCCAAATACTATTTTTAACAAGCGCGGATTCGCAATCGTTTGTGGCAGTGGTCTATTTTTACCACTCCAATCATTACATACACTGAGTCGCCTCCCCTGGCGTTTCAATAATTTTAATCTGTAAACCAGAATGTTATCTCTGCACCATTTCGTAGCTTTTTATATCTTTTGGAAAACATTTTAAACTAGTTATCCTACTTATGCTCATCGAAAGAAGCACCGCATACTCGTCGTGTCTGTTGCAGTGTCTGTATTACGTATGTTTATTATTTTGTACGCTTTAAAATGAAGATTCATGTGCTCTGTTTAGCATACAATTATGTCCATACCTAAGGACTGTAGATATAGCATACTATTTAACTATGGCGGTACCATAGCCGATGAGGTTTAACTGAGGCGTGGTTACCGCTACACCTATCTATATTGTTAAAAACTCGGGACTTTACTGGTGTTGCACTGCCTCCGGGCATTGCACCCAGTATTGTTCCCAACATCTTTGTATTTACAAATGTCCCATATGTGTCTGTGACCGAGAGGACGTAAAACATCATTTTCACCATCACCAGGACTGTAGATATGACAACTGAAACGTTACTTTACGCCCAAGTATTTTTTTCTCTTTTACAATATGTGCGACAATTTTGGACCGACCGACAAAGTGAGTTATAGGTTTGTGGCTTGTGCCACAAACAAAAAAACAAGACAATCTTTCTTTATTTCTTTCATATACAGTACACAAATTCCCCTCATTCTGACTCTTTTAGAAGCAAGGACGAAATCGGGTCAACCCGACTCAATAGTTTCCCCTCAAAATGTCGAACCCGTGTTTAGGCTTCGTGACAAGAGGTCACTGTCTTTGCTTTGTTTTCATTGGTGGTTTGTTCTTGTTGCTGACCCATCCGGGCATTTTGTTGTGCCGCGGACACTTTTCTCGACCGGTTTTTGTTCACAAGTGGACGCAAGTTCGCGAGTGTCAAGCGCTCCAATTTTTAGGTCTGATTCCTCCGTCGAATAGAACTGAACTGTCAGTAAGGCTTTAATGAAATTAATAGCATAATAGATTCAACCAATGTGATACTAGTGTGCGTAATTTGGTGCATGTAAGTTTATAATAAGGTACTTTGCGAGGTTAATCTAATCGGAGGAATTAGCCTAGTTCGACCATGTCCGACATTTTGTTTTTCTTCTTGCCGCGTCACACTGACGATCGAGTTGATCAACTTTTTCTTATGTAGCTCATGTAACGAAGGCTATCTTTTTAAAACGTCGTAACTTTCTCAATTGTCGACCGATTTTGATAATATGGGTATCAGTTTAAAGGTATTTTCGAGCTCTTTCCAATAACATAATATCATTGGGATTCGACAAAAAATAAATTATAACCATCTCTCTCTCTCTCTCTCTCTCTCTCTCTCTCTCTCTCTCTCTCTCTCTCTCTCTCTCTCTCTCTCTCTCTAAGTTTGTTATGTGTGTTTATGATAAAATGTTGTTAACACTGCTACTTTGTTATACTTTTGTAACCACTCAAAATGACATGGGCCAATGGCCTACTCATTAAACCATTTCAGTGTTCAGTGTTCAGTGTTCAGTGTTCAGTGTTCTCTCTCTCTCTCTCTCTCTCTCTCTCTCTCTCTCTCTCTCTCTCTCTCTCTGTCTTTGTTGTTATCTTTACCCCCCCCCCTTTTTTCCATACTTGATACGGGCAGAAAGGCCTAATCAATAAACGTTTTTGGATTGCATTTGGATTTGGATTGGATCTCTCTCTCTCTTCTCTCTCTCTCACTCTCTCTTCTCTCGCCCTCCCTCTCTCTCTGTCTCACTGTGTCTCTCACCTCTCCCTCTCCCCCCCCCTCTCTCTCTCTCTCTCTCTCTCTCTCTCTCTCCCTCTCTCTCTCTCTCTGTCTGTCTCGCTATCACTCTCTCCCACTTCTCTCTCTCTCTCTCTCTCTGTCTGTCTCTGTCTCATTATCACTCTCCCCCCCCCCCTCTCTCTTCTCTCTCTCTCTGTCTGTCTCTGTCTGTCTCGCTATCACTCTCTCCCCCCTCTCTCTCTTCTCTCTCTCTCTCTTTCTCTCTCTCTCTCTGTCTCTGTCTCGCTATCACTCTCCCCCCTCTCTCTTCTCTCTCTCTCCTCTCTCTCTCTCTCTCTCTCTCTATCACTCTCTCCCACTCTCTCTCTCCCTCTCTCTCTCTCTCTCTCTCTCTCTCTATCTGTCTCTCTATCACTCTCCCCCCTCTCTCTCTTCTCTCTCTCTCCCTCTCTCTCTATCTGTCTCTCTATCACTCTCTCCCACTCTCTCTCCCTCTCTCTCTCTCTCTGTCTTTCTCTTTCTCTCCCCCTCTCTCTCTGTCTGTGTCTGTCTGTCTGTCGCTCTATCACTCTCTCTCCCCCCTCTCTCTTCTCTATTTCCTCTCTCCCTTCTCTCTC
>JAGGCT020003679.1:10000-12538 GCA_017654935.2 Phymorhynchus buccinoides
TTCTTCGCTCTCTTGTGTCTCTGTTCTTCTCTCTCGCTCTCGCTCTCGCTCTCTATGTGTCTCCTTCTCTCTCTCTCTCCTCTCTCATCGCTCCTCTCTCTCGCCTCTCTCTCTCTCTCGCTCGCTCTCTCTCTCTCTCTCTCACTCGTCTTCTCTCTCTCTCTCCCTCTCTCTCTCTCGCTCTCTCTCCGCTCTCTCTTGTTCTCTTTCTCTTTCTCTCTCGCTCTCAAGCTTCATCATATTTCTCTCTCTCTCTCTCTCTACGTGTCTCTTTCTCTGTCTCTGTCTCGCTCTCTCTCGCTCTCTCTGTGCTCTTTCTCTTTTCGCTCTCTCTCTCTCTCTCTCTCCTCCTCTCTCTCCTCTCTCTCTCTCTCCTCTCTCGTCCTCTCTCTCTCTCTCTCTCCTTCTCTCCATCTCGTCTACTCTCCTCTCTCTCTTCCTCTCCATCTCTCTCTCTCTCCTCTTCTCTTCTCTCCATCTCTCTCTCTCTCTCTCTCTCTCTCTCTCTCTCTCTCTACCTTCAAAAAATAAATGTTATGGTTTTTCGTAAAGGGGGGCATTTGTCTGTTTGGGAAAAATGTTTTATGGGGATACTGAAGTAAAAGTAAAGTTGTAAATTCATACAAATATATCGGACTGTTATTTACAAATAGATTAAGTCTTAATTTATCTTGGAATGAAATTTGTCGCAAAGGTAAGAAAGGTGTTTTACAAATACTCAAGACCCTTAGGAAACTGAATTGCATTGACTACAAAGTCTTCTTTAAAAATGGTTTGATGAACAAATTGGTTGGAACCAACTTCTTACATACGGCACAGAAGAAAGGAATTTGGGGAGATACTAAAATATAGTAATAAACCAAATGGAAAGAATACAGCAAGAGTTTATGCCATAAAGGATAAAGCGTTTTACTTTCTTAATGTGCCAATACACACTTCAAATAAATTAACATATGGTGAAACGGGGAAATATCCTTTGTACATTAAAACCTTTTCAAAATGTGTAAAGTATTGGTTGAAATTACTTAATGAAGTTAATCTACCACAAACTAGAATATGTTCGACAAGCTTATGACATGATGTTGATTAAAATGGAGCATGGACATGAAAACTGGGCATCATGGGTTAAAAAGGTTTTGACAGAAAATGGCTTTGGAAAAAAAAAGAAAGAATAGTATGGTATGTAGTCAGTGTAGGTCAAGGGAATTATTTTATTGCTGAGTTTAAAACAAGATTGATTGATAATTTCAAACAAAATTGGCACTCTGAATTTGGAAAACGGTGAGAATTATTGTTTTTTTTCCTTCAAAAGTTCCTTTTCAAGTTGAAAAATGTATATGTTTAGAACAAACAAATGGCACCGTAGTAATTTGGCCCGCTTTCGATTGCGGACTTTTGGATTTAAGCAAACAAAAAGTGGTTTCAAACCGGGCACATCCCTGATGCCCCTTGTCCATGTAGCTGCTATAATTGATAACGAGGTCATTTTGTTTTTGAATGTAAAGCTTTTGATTCTATTAGAAACGATGTCAGTTTTTTGAGACAAACAAATTGTTGTTTGAAAAAGATTTCATTGCTTTGCTTGCCTCGGAAATAAGTTGTCTTGAATTCCCATTGCTAAATTTATATCAGACGCTTGGAAAATTTAGATCAAAGAAGATATTACCGAAGTAATAGAATTATTGTTTAGTAGTTGAAGATGTTGTCAGTGACGTTGGATGCCAAATGAGTTTGTGTGTGTGTTGTGTGTGTGTGTGGTGGTGTGTGTGTGTGGTGTGTGTGTGTGTGTGTGTGAGTGAAAATGTGTGGGTGTATGTGCAATTTGTAAAGAAAGAGTGAAAGAGCGAATTTTGAAATTAGTATGAGAAAAAATGTTTACATAGTAAGGATATTGCATAAAATTGCATTGAAAAAGTTATTTTCATATTTTCTCACTTTCGAGTTATTTTTCTTATTAGTTATATTTGTTTATTTAAAATGTGTTCTTTACTGTGAAATGATGCCTTTTCCTCCCCCAGGTCATAAACATTTTGTGTAATGACATAAACAGTCAAATTGTTCAAAGTCTCCTCTCTCTCTCTCTCTCTCTCGTCGTCTCTTTTCTCTCCTTCTCTCGACTCATCTCATCATCTCTCTCTCTCCTCCTCTCTCTCTCTCTCTCTCTCTTGTTTGAATTTATTTGTTCACGTAATATGAACAAGAAACTGCTTTGATTGAGTGTTTTTATGTATTGAGCAAAGTGGTTGATTGATTTCATTTGATTTCATTTCAATTATTAAATTATTATTTTTATTATTTTTTTTATTTACGGTATAATTCGGGTTTATTTATTTGTTTATTTATTTATTTATCCTATTTACTGATTCAGTCTTTTTTTTCTTTTAATTAATTGCTTGGTCAACATAATTTGATTGATGTTGGTTTTAACTTATTTTAATTGAGTTATCATTTATTTGTATCATTCTATTTGATTGCTATCTTTTATTCGTCCCTATTGTAATCCATGCAGCTTTTGTGCTCGGTTCCTCTCGCTTGGTA
>JAGGCT020003680.1:0-5000 GCA_017654935.2 Phymorhynchus buccinoides
TCGTTGAGAGCCTTATTTCTCTCATAGGTAATGGGTGGGTCATGCAGTGTTTTAATTGGGTTTTCTCATCTTCTAAAGTTATAAAAAGGGACGGTATTCATGTCGAGATAGCATGAGATTTAGCTGATGCTAACTTAGAACTCTTCATGTCCTATAGGATTTATAGGACTTTTGGAAGAGCTTCTAAGTTAGCCTCTGCTAAGTCTCATGCTATCGTCACGTAATACCGTCCAGGTTTCCATTTCTATTAATTTGGTCCACCCAGGCCGCTTTAAGTCTTTTACCAGGATCGTTGAAGTTGGTAACATAGGTAGTCTTTGCAGTGTGTTGTGAAGTTTAGAAACACTTTTGTTCTTTGGTCTGGTTCGATGTTACATCGGTTTTGATCAGTACACTGAACATTTGATGAGTATACTCTTTTTTTAACTTTGAGGGGTCTGGTTAGTTGTAGTTGAACTAGTTGTCCATCTGTATCCTTCGCAAATAAATGGTTGTCTTTAATTCGAAAGTCATTAGAATAAAAAACTTGGGTGGTTCTTGTCCTATACTTTTCATAAAAACGATCTTACTTACTGCATTAGTTTCTCGCTTAAGTTGATTGATGTCGAACGAAGTAGCTTCACTCATGTGATCTCCAGGTTCACAGACGTCCATAATCGTGGTCTGCTTCTATTCCGGCATGTTTTTATTATAATTTGTTTTTATTTTAAAAAGCAAAAAGCGATGTCATAATCATACGGACAATTCTTGATCCATACAGACGGTTAAAGAAACCCCTTCGTGGTTAAAGGAACGAGCAGAGTATCATTATAATTAATAATCCTTCAACTATCGATCAAGACAATATTTATCGTAAGGTTTCCTAGTCTGGGATCTAATTGAAGTAATGTGCCAGTACGCACGTCTTTG
Source organism: Phymorhynchus buccinoides (assembly GCA_017654935.2). Lineage (NCBI taxonomy): Eukaryota > Metazoa > Mollusca > Gastropoda > Neogastropoda > Raphitomidae > Phymorhynchus > Phymorhynchus buccinoides. Next base: position 910 of record JAGGCT020003680.1, read on the forward strand.
CTTTTAGAATACAACTGGAGTCAGAGAACGGATTTGAATAAAGTATAGTTGCTAATCTTGGTAGAGCGATCTGTTTAGGGGAAGACGGGGTAAAAGCGCATGGGCCCCGGGTAGAATCCCACCCCAATATCTCATGAATCAGCAAATTTCAGTCTCATTTTCCCATGAACGACGTTAATGGTCTAGCCTTCGTCTCATGGGCAAATTGACTGACATTTTCTTTATTTCATGAGATAATTGGGGTGGGGCTCTTACCCGCCCATGTCGCTTTTTACCCCGTCTTCCCCTAGTAAGATTACTATTAAACTTGAAGGGAGAGAGGCAATGGCTTTAGATAATGCACATGTTTTTTTTGAGTTTATGTGATTATGGGCTCACAGAAATTGAAGAAAAGATAGATTTATCAGGCGGTCCTCAACATAGATAGATGCTGGAACAAAGAAAATAACCATAAAGATAAGATAGTTGCGCAAGTTTATGGTATCGATTTTATATACCTCTCGACTTCGAATTGCTTAACACGCACTTCCGTATTATCAGCGCTTTCAAGACAAACTTATGTATGAATTAACTTTTAATGATACAGCCGTGTTATCAGATCGACAGAAGATACTAATGCAAAATATAGTATATCAGACGTACGTCTTCTTCTTCTTCTTCCATCAATCATCTGCCTTCATCGATTTGAAGATTCTGATATATAAAAAAAAATTTAAACTGAGAAGGGTTCTGCGCATGTTAAGACATAGTCAATCAGGTTTCAGTGTCACTTCTAGGGTATGATGAGTCTCATTTTCAGTTTGGTAGGGAAGGGAGTGGGGGGTGGGCACGTATTGGAGCGGGGGGGCTGGGGGTTGAAGGGGAGGAGGATGGAGAGGGATGGATGGAGGGGGGAGAGGGGGAATTTAGATTTGGTTCTTGAAGGCTTACACTGTGGCTGATGAAACTGCCACCGGATGCCTCAGGATGCATGGTGTTTCTTTTCCTTGTGAAATGGATGGACTGGTATTTGTCAGGGTGGAAATTCATGAGCCATTTTGACTCTCAGTCTGCAAGTGTCAGCATAGTGTCGGTTTTGGTCGGGTGTAAACGTCGTTATCTGTCAAAAACCGATGTCGGTATGATGTCAGGATAGGGGGGGGGGGGGGGGTGGGGGGGGGAAATAACTTTGAGGTGACGTAACAAGTAGGTTTATGTCGGGCTTACGACGTCATAACGACTTAAACCGACACTGTAATGACCCCATGCCAACCAAAACCGACAGTGTGCTAACGTCAATCCGACTATACCCAGCTGACGTCAATATGACGTCGATATGACTATGACTGATATATGACTGAAAATAATATTTTCAGGTATTGTACAATTCATAACATGACACGTATAGCCTGAGAAGAAAGATAAAATAGGACAAACAAATTGCTTTTAAATTTCTGTTTGTTGATAATGGTACATTGACACATCTTAAAAGCACTCCGACAGTTTTAACAAACAAAAATTGGGGGGATTTAACAAAATCACGCCTTTTGTGTTCGTAAATTAACCTGTCATTATGACTTCTCTCAAGCGCCTATTGTTTGACAATGTGACGTCGCCTCTGTCGCTCAACACTGACAAATAATTCTTTCCCACTATAACGTCAGATCTAAAAATATATATCCATTAAACTGTTTTTAAAATATTTTGTGATAACTATAATAACAACACAAGCAACGCTTGCAGCCTTGCGTCACAGTAGGCTAGGAATTAAACATATGTACCTGATGGCGTACGCTTTTTATGTACTATCTCAGTTTTAAAGTGAATTTGCCAGTGTTTGCCAGTGTTTGCCATTTAAAATGTTAACACGTTTTAATCGCTAACATGAATTAACATTGGTGTCAAGTCAAAGTCAAAAAGTCAAAGTCAAAAATACTTTATTATCACGTTAGGTGAAATTATAGTGTGTTATCGTACAAGCACAATACAAGCAATGAAACCCATTTGCATGCATTAACAAAATGGAAACAAAACTAAGGAAAATTGAATGACAAATCATGCTCCGCAAAAAACAAAAACAAAACAAAAATTTAACACATGGTCGATACAAAGCGACTATCAAAACATCAAGAACTGCCATCTTTCCCACCATTTCAATTCTCGCATTCATTTATTCCCCCACACCCACCCCCAAACCCCCACCCTCTGACCAAGTCAACCCTGAGCTTTCACATATTTCTTGTGTCCTTCGTTCCCCAGCAGTTCATGGCGCCTCCATTCTCTCTCTCTCTCTCACTCTCTCTCTCTGTGTCTCTCTCCTATCTCTCTTATCTCTCTCTCTCTCTCTCTCTCTTCTCTCTCTCTGTCTCTCTCTTTCTCCACACCCACTCTCTCGGCAGCTCTCTCTCACTCTCTCTCTCTCTCACTTCTCTCTATCTCTCTCGCTCTCTCTCTCTCTCCTCTCCCTCTCTCGCTCTCTCTCTCTCTCTCGGTCTCCTCTGTTCTTTCTCGCTGTCTCTGTCTGTCTCTCTCTTATGTCTCTCTCTCCTCACTAGTTCTCTTTCTTTCTTTCTCTATGTCTCTCTCTCTCTCCTCTCTCTATCTCTACTCTCTCTACTCTCTCTCTCTGTCTCTCTCTCTCTCTCTCTCTCTCTCACTCTTTCTCTCTGTCACAACACTCTCTCACTCTCTCTCTCCTCTCTCTCTCTCTGTATAGTCTCTCACTTCTGCACTCTCTCTCTCACTCTTTCTCTCTGTCTCTCTCTCATATGTCTCTCTCATCCTCTCTCCTCTCTCTCTCTCCCCTCTATTCTCTCTCTCTCTCTCTCCTGTCTGTCTCTCTCTCTCGTCTCTCTCTCTCACTCTCTCTCTCTGTCTCTCTCTCTCACTGTCAACTCTCTCTCACTCTCTCTCTCTCTCTCTCTCTTCTCAAACACTCAACTCTCTCTCTCTCTCTCTCTCTCTCCCTCTGTCTCTCCCTCTCTTCTCTTGCTCTCTCTCTCCTCTATCTTCTCTCTGCTTCTCTCTCTCTGTCTCTCCTCTCTCTCTCTCTCCTCTCTCCCTCTCTCTCTCTCTCAGTATCTCTCTCTCTCTCTCTCTCTCTCTCTCTCTCTCTCTATCCTCTCTGGGGTGCTCTCTCTCTCTTCTCTCTCTGTCTCTCCCTCTATCTCTCTCTCTCTGCTCTCTCTTCTCTCTCTCTCTCTCTCTCTGAAGTCTCTCTCTCTCTCTTCTCATCCTCCGTCTCTCTCTCTCTCTCTCTGTCTCTCTCTCATCTCATTCTCTCTCTACTCTCTCTCTTCTCTCTCTCTCTCTCTCTCTCTCTCTCTGCCTGTGTCTCCTCTCATGATCTCTCTGTCCTCCTCTCTCTCTCTCTCTCTCTCTCCTCTCTCTCTTTGCTTCGCTCGCCTGTATTCGCTTAGTCTCTGATCGTCTTGCTCTCATCTCTCTCAAAGGCTCATCTCTCTCTCGGTCCCTCCATCTCTCTCTCTCTCTCTCTCTCTCTCTCCCTGGTCTCTCTCTCTCTCTCTGTCCGTATCTTCTCTCCTCTCTCGGTACCTCTCTGTGTCTCTCTCTGCGTCTCTCTCTCTCGCCCTCTCTCTCTCTCGGGGTGTCTCTCTCTCTCTCTCTGTCTCTCTTCATCTCTCTTTCTCTCTCTATCTCTCTCTCAGCTCTCTCTTGTCTCTCTCGTCTGCTCTGTCTAGACTCTCTTATGGTCAATCTCTCTACTCTCTCTCTCTCTCAACTCTCTCTCTCGTCTCTATCTCTGCTACTCTCTGCGTCTCATCCTCAGGTCTCTCCTCTCTCTCTCTCTCTCTCTCTCTCTCTCTTCCCCCTCTCTCTCTTCTCCTCTCTCTCCTCTCCTCTCTCTCTCTCTATGCTTCTCTCTCTCTTCGGTCTCTACAGTTCGTCTATGTGACAAAGGGGTGTTGCTATCTTTATGTTCAAATCTGTTGATGTGTAATCAGCATGCCTTGCCCAGTTTTGTATTCTATGTTCGTATATATACCAAGAAACAGTGATTGGAAGACTAGGCGTTGCCTAACATCTTTATCCTTGAAAAAATGAAAGTTCAAGTTTTCAAGTTCTCTATCCCTCTCGTCTGTCTCTCTCTC
>JAGGCT020003680.1:10000-12519 GCA_017654935.2 Phymorhynchus buccinoides
GACTGACGTAACCTCGATCTGGGGAGTCCCCCAGACCTCCCCCCAACACACTGTAGTGAGATGAATCCTCATCCCTTTCCCAGAGAGTGGACCCCCGGCCCACTATGCAACACCAAACTAAACAAGATCGCTCGCTGAGCAGAAGACGCAACAACAACTTCAACGAACTCCCGCCTGAGTTTTTAAAATACCCGGTCAAAGTACAAGACCTGCGTTCCGGGCAGGCCACTCTCCGAGGCCTCGGCCCCACCACATCTTATCAAATGTGGCAGAACACCATAGGGCCCATTCAGAGCCAACGTGCGCTACCCGACAACTGCTGGCTGGTCGGCTGCCAGTCAGCCAAACAGCAAAAAAACAGCTGAAATGAAAACGGTCGCGGGCATCAACATCAGATGCACTATCCCTACCGCCACTACCGAAGGGGTCATTAAAGGGATACCCCTAGCTGAGAGTGTGACTGACATGCTCCCGCACATCCCTGAAGCGAAAAACGCAATAAGATTAAAAAACAGCGATGGCTCAGACTCGAGAGCCATCAAAATTACTTTTACTTGTACATACTTGCCTGATTACGTCAAAATAAATGCCATGGAGTACAGGGTGCACACCTATGTAGCCCCTGTGCGCAAGTGCCAAAACTGCGCCAGACTTGGGCACACAGCAAACCAATGTCGCGCTGACAAAAAAACCTGCGCCCGTGCGCCCAAACAGGACACCTCGCTGCCGAGTGCAAGTCCTCCACGCGCAAATGCATAAACTGCTACGGAGAGCACTCGGCAGCGTATGCCGGGTGCCCGGAATACAAGCTCCGTCTCAGGGCCAATAAGTTCCGGGGCGAGACCTTCATCCCCTACTCAGAGGCGATAAGGAGAGCCAAGGCGACCATCGAACAAGACAACAAACACAAACAAAAACAAAGTAGCTCTCCCCCTCCGTCCCCCCTCCCCATCATTGATCCATCCTGGAGAACTGATGACGTCCAACAGCGCCCAGCACCCAATAGCTACGCTAGCAAAGTTAAAGCCAATCTCCCCAGAAAACCAACCCCCGCCCCTCGCAACAGTATAACGCGACCCAAACCAAACATCCTACAAAAAAAACCACCAGCCCCACAAGCCCCCCCCAAAAAAAAGCTATGCCCTCGCCAAGGGTAAACCAGCAAGTTATCGGTGAAGACTTCCCTCCTACCAAGCCACTCAATACAAACTTAGGGCCCAACTCTTCAGAGAATCTCGAGCCAAAAACGTAACAGAACAACGAATTCAGGAAATAGACGAAGAACAAATTGCTAAACAAACTGACTTAATGATGAAAAAACTTGACAGCCATCTGACACAACTTGTAAAAGCACTGACAGACAAACTGACAACCCACAAAAAAAAAAAAACAACCCCCCCACCTCAAAAACACAGAACTAATGAACAAGATACGTCCCCTCCCCCCACCCCCATCATCGAACTCAACCTCAGCGACATGATGTTAGGCCAAATCCCCAGGTGAACAATTTATGACCCAAATGCTAACAGAAATAGCCAAAGCCCGAACCTCCACCAAACCACTAACTCTCGTAGAGGGACTTAGGTCCCTCTTGCCACATTCCATGTTCTCAAAGCCTCTTGACACATCCCCCTCCCCGACCAAAAACAAACATCAGTATGACGTCGGCTTTTGGTCTGTTTTCTGACGTAACAAATCCTGACAGAAACAGTTATTAGTATGACGTCGTTTTCTTGGTCTGTTTTCCGACGTCACAAATCCTAACCAAAACCAGCATCAAAATGACGTCGGATTTTGTCTGTTTTTTGACGTCACAAATTCAGACCAAAACCGACATAACAATGACGTCGTTTTTTGGGTCTTTTTGTTGACATCACAAATCCAGACCAAAACCGACATCAGTATGACGTAGTTTTTTCGGTCTGTTTTCCGACGTCATAAATAACCATTATTATTATTATTATTATTATTACTATTATTATATTGTAAAAGATCTGAAGGGTGGGAACCCTGTGTTAACCCCTGTTATTGAATCTGTTCCAGGTCAACATGAGTAAATCTCAGTGCGAGGTTTGCACGAAATGAACAACAGCCATAGTTCGTGCTGCAAGGCGTGCAGACAGTTTTTTTAAAGACATTTTAAAGAGGTATGTTTTTTTCTTTTCTTAGTCCTTTTTTCTTTACTATCAGAGTTAGGCAGTGCACGCTGCTAAGTTCCGTGCTGAAACCCATGCGCAATCCCCCAAAAAATCTGGACAGTGCTCCCAATCGTCCCGTAAAACAAGGGGTCCCAGGGACTCCTTCACTTACAGTATAGAGGGTCCTAGAGGAGGGATAGAGGGTCCCAATGACATTGTGAATGCTAAAAATAATGTTTACAGTGCATCCCTTGCATAGCTGGGTCCTTATACGATTTCCTAGGTGCTTCACGGAGACCCCCATTTAAATGGGGGTCCCTGGGAGCCCTGCAGGTCTTAAGGTCACATGGCTACATGCAAAGAAGCAAACAAGGACATCGC
>JAGGCT020003681.1:0-12517 GCA_017654935.2 Phymorhynchus buccinoides
TTAGTCTGACCCTGGCAGCTGAGCTATAGGTGACACGATGTTAGTCTGACACCGGCAGCTGAGCTATAGGTGACATGATGTTAGTCTGACTCCGGCAGCTGTGATATATGGTGACATGTATGTTAGTCTGACTCCGGCAGCTGTGATATAGGTGACATGATATTTTTTTTGTTATTGTTTTTGTGTGTGCTCTGACTCCGGCAGCTGAGCTAGTATCCGGCAGCTGTGCTGTAGGTGACATGATGTTAGTCTGACTCCGGCAGCTGTGATATATATAATAGGTGACACGATGTTAGTCTGACTCCGGCAGCTGTGCTTTAGGTGACATGATGTTAGTCTGACTCCGGCAGCTGTGCTATAGGTGACATGATGTTAGTCTGACTCCGGCAGCTGTGCTGTAGGTGACATGTTGTTAGTCTGACTCCGGCAGCTGTGCTGTAGGTGACATGATGTTAGTCTGACTCCGGCAGCTGTGCTATAGGTGACATGTTGTTAGTCTGACTCCGGCAGCTGTGCTGTAGGTGACATGTTGTTAGTCTGACTCCGGCAGCTGTGCTGTAGGTGACATGTTGTTAGTCTGACTCCGGCAGCTGTGATATATATAATAGGTGACATGATGTTAGTCTGACTCCGGCAGCTGTGCTATAGGTGACATGATGTTAGTCTGACTCCGGCAGCTGTGCTATAGGTGACATGATGTTAGTCTGACTCCGGCAGCTGTGCTATAGGTGACATGATGTTAGTCTGACTCCGGCAGCTGTGATGTAGGTGACATGATGTTAGTCCGACTCCGGCAGCTGAGCTATAGGTGACACGATGTTAGTCTGACTCCAGCAGCTGTGATATAGGTGACATGATGTTAGTCTGACTCCGGCAGCTGTGCTATAGGTGACACGATGTTAGTCTGACTCCGGCAGCTGTGATATAGGTGACATGATGTTAGTCTGACTCCGGCAGGTGTGCTATAAGCTGTGACACGATGTTAGTCTGTGATATATAGGTGACACGATGTTAGTCTGACTCCGGCAGCTGTGCTATAGGTGACATGATGTTAGTCTGACGGCAGCTGTGATATAGGTGACATGGTGGCACTCCGGCAGCTGTGCTATAGGTGACATGATGTTAGTCTGACTCCGGCAGCTGTGCTATAGGTGACATGATGTTAGTCTGACTCCGGCAGCTGTGATATAGGTGACATGATGTTAGTCTGACTCCGGCAGCTGTGCTATAGGTGACATGATGTTAGTCTGACTCCGGCAGCTGTGTAGGTGACATGATGTTAGTCTGACTCCGGCAGCTGTGATATAGGTGACATGATGTTAGTCTGACTCCGGCAGCTGTGATATAGGTGACATGATGTTAGTCTGACTCCGGCAGCTGTGCTATAGGTGACATGATGTTAGTCTGACTCCGGCAGCTGTGCTACAGGTGACATGATGTTAGTCTGACTCCGGCAGCTGTGATATAGGTGACATGATGTTAGTCTGACTCCGGCAGCTGTGATATAGGTGACATGATGTTAGTCTGACTCCGGCAGCTGTGCTATAGGTGACATGATGTTAGTCTGACTCCAGCAGCTGTGATGACTCCGGCATATAATAGGTGACACGATGTTAGTCTGACTCCGGCAGCTGTGCTATAGGTGACATGATGTTAGTCTGACTCCGGCAGCTGTGCTATAGGTGACATGATGTTAGTCTGACTCCGGCAGCTGTGCTATAGGTGACATGATGTTAGTCTGACTCCGGCAGCTGACTGCAGCTATAGGTGACATGATGTTAGTCTGACTCCGGCAGCTGTGATATAGGTGACATGATGTTAGTCTGACTCCGGCAGATGTGCTATAGGTGACATGATGTTAGTCTGACTCCAGCAGCTGTGATATATATAATAGGTGACATGATGTTAGTCTGACTCCGGCAGCTGTGCTGTAGGTGACATGATGTTAGTCTGACTCCGGCAGCTGTGCTGTAGGTGACATGTTGTTAGTCTGACTCCGGCAGCTGTGCTGTAGGTGACATGTTGTTAGTCTGACTCCGGCAGCTGTGATTTAGGTGACATGATGTTAGTCTGACTCCGGCAGCTGTGATATAGGTGACATGATGTTAGTCTGACTCCGGCAGCTGTGCTATAGGTGACATGATGTTAGTCTGACTCCGGCAGCTGTGCTATAGGTGACATGATGTTAGTCTGACTCCGGCAGCTGTGCTGTAGGTGACATGATGTTAGTCTGACTCCGGCAGCTGTGCTATAGGTGACATGATGTTAGTCTGACTCCGGCAGCTGTGCTATAGGTGACATGATGTTAGTCTGACTCCGGCAGCTGTGAGCTATAGGTGACATGATGTTAGTCTGACTCCGGCAGCTGTGCTATAGGTGACATGATGTTAGTCTGACTCCGGCAGCTGTGTATAGGTGACATGATGTTAGTCTGACTCCGGCAGCTGTGCTATAGGTGACATGATGTTAGTCTGACTCCGGCAGCTGTGCTATAGGTGACATGTTGTTAGTCTGACTCCGGCAGCTGTGCTATAGGTGACATGATGTTAGTCTGACTCCGGCAGCTGTGCTAATAGGTGACATGATGTTAGTCTGACTCCGGCAGCTGTGCTATAGGTGACATGATGTTAGTCTGACTCCGGCAGCTGTGATATAGGTGACATGATGTTAGTCTGACTCCGGCAGCTGTGCTATAGGTGACATGATGTTAGTCTGACTCCGGCAGCTGTGTGATGTTAGTCTGACTCCGGCAGCTGTGATAGGTGACATGATGTTAGTCTGACTCCGGCAGCTGTGATATAGGTGACATGATGTTAGTCTGACTCCGGCAGCTGTGCTATAGGTGACATGATGTTAGTCTGACTCCGGCAGCTGTGCTATAGGTGACATGATGTTAGTCTGACTGATATAGGGCAGCTGTGCTATAGGTGACATGATGTTAGTCTGACTCCGGCAGCTGCTGTAGGTGACATGATATAATAGGTGACATGATGTTAGTCTGACTCCGGCAGCTGTGCTATAGGTGACATGATGTTAGTCTGACTCCGGCAGCTGTGCTATAGGTGACATGATGTTAGTCTGACTCCGGCAGCTGTGATATAGGTGACATGATGTTAGTCTGACTCCGGCAGCTGTGCTATAGGTGACATGATGTTAGTCTGACTCCGGCAGCTGTGCTATAGGTGACATGATGTTAGTCTGACTCCGGCAGCTGTGATATAGGTGACATGATGTTAGTCTGACTCCGGCAGCTGTGCTATAGGTGACATGATGTTAGTCTGACTCCGGCAGCTGTGCTATAGGTGACATGATGTTAGTCTGACTCCGGCAGCTGTGCTATAGGTGACATGATGTTAGTCTGACTCCGGCAGCTAGGTGCTGTTAGGTGCACTATAGGTGACATGATGTTAGTCTGACTCCGGCAGCTGTGCTGTAGGTGACATGATGTTAGTCTGACTCCGGCAGCTGTGCTATAGGTGACATGATGTTAGTCTGACTCCGGCAGCTGTGCTATAGGTGACATGTTGTTAGTCTGACTCCGGCAGCTGTGATGTAGGTGACATGATGTTAGTCTGACTCCGGCAGCTGTGCTATAGGTGACATGATGTTAGTCTGACTCCGGCAGCTGTGCTATAGGTGACATGATGTTAGTCTGACTCCGGCAGCTGTGCTATAGGTGACATGATGTTAGTCTGACTCCGGCAGCTGTGCTATAGGTGACATGATGTTAGTCTGACTCCGGCAGCTGTGCTATAGGTGACACGATGTTAGTCTGACTCCGGCAGCTGTGCTATAGGTGATGATGTTAGTCTGACTCCGGCAGCTGTGATATATATAATAGGTGACATGATGTTAGTCTGACTCCGGCAGCTGTGCTATAGGTGACATGATGTTAGTCTGACTCCGGCAGCTGTGCTATAGGTGACATGATGTTAGTCTGACTCCGGCAGCTGTGCTGTAGGTGACATGATGTTAGTCTGACTCCGGCAGCTGTGCTATAGGTGACATGATGTTAGTCTGACTCCGGCAGCTGTGCTATAGGTGACATGATGTTAGTCTGACTCCGGCAGCTGTGCTATAGGTGACATGATGTTAGTCTGACTCCGGCAGCTGTGATATAGGTGACATGATGTTAGTCTGACTCCGGCAGCTGTGCTATAGGTGACATGATGTTAGTCTGACTCCGGCAGCTGTGCTGTAGGTGACATGTTGTTAGTCTGACTCCGGCAGCTGTGCTGTAGGTGACATGTTGTTAGTCTGACTCCGGCAGCTGTGACATGTTGTTAGGTCCGGATAGGTGACATGATGTTAGTCTGACTCCGGCAGCTGTGTTAGTCTGACCCCGGCAGGTGACATGATGTTAGTCTGACTCCGGCAGCTGTGCTATAGGTGACATGATGTTAGTCTGACTCCGGCAGCTGTGCTATAGGTGACATGATGTTAGTCTGACTCCGGCAGCTGTGCTATAGGTGACATGATGTTAGTCTGACTCCGGCAGCTGTGCTATAGGTGACATGATGTTAGTCTGACTCCGGCAGCTGTGCTATAGGTGACATGTTGTTAGTCTGACTCCGGCAGCTGTGATTTAGGTGACATGATGTTAGTCTGACTCCGGCAGCTGTGCTATAGGTGACATGATGTTAGTCTGACTCCGGCAGCTGTGCTATAGGTGACATGATGTTAGTCTGACTCCGGCAGCTGTGCTGTAGGTGACATGATGTTAGTCTGACTCCGGCAGCTGTGCTACAGGTGACATGATGTTAGTCTGACTCCGGCAGCTGTGCTATAGGTGACATGATGTTAGTCTGACTCCGGCAGCTGTGCTGTAGGTGACATGATGTTAGTCTGACTCCGGCAGCTGATATATATAATAGGTGACACGAGCTATAGGTGACATGATGTTAGTCTGACTCCGGCAGCTGTGCTTAGGTCTGTTAGTCTGACTCCGGCAGCTGTGCTATAGGTGACATGATGTTAGTCTGACTCCGGCAGCTGTGCTATAGGTGACATGATGTTAGTCTGACTCCGGCAGCTGTGCTATAGGTGACATGATGTTAGTCTGACTCCGGCAGCTGTGCATGATGTTAGGTGAGCTGTGCTATATGACACAAGATGTTAGTCTGACTCCGGCAGCTGTGCTATAGGTGACATGATGTTAGTCTGACTCCGGCAGCTGTGATATAGGTGACATGATGTTAGTCTGACTCCGGCAGCTGTGCTATAGGTGACATGATGTTAGTCTGACTCCGGCAGCTGTGCTATAGGTGACATGATGTTAGTCTGACTCCGGCAGCTGTGCTATAGGTGACATGATGTTAGTCTGACTCCGGCAGCTGTGCTATAGGTGACATGATGTTAGTCTGACTCCGGCAGCTAATAGGTGACAAGATGTTAGTCTGACCCCGGCAGCTGTGCTATAGGTGACATGATGTTAGTCTGACTCCGGCAGCTGTGCTATAGGTGACATGATGTTAGTCTGACTCCGGCCTGGCAGCTGATGTTAGTATACTCCGGCATGCTATAGGTGACACGATGTTAGTCTGACTCCGGCAGCTGTGATATAGGTGACATGATGTTAGTCTGACTCCGGCAGCTGTGCTATAGGTGACATGATGTTAGTCTGACTCCGGCAGCTGTGCTATAGGTGACATGATGTTAGTCTGACTCCGGCAGCTGTGCTGTAGGTGACATGATGTTAGTCTGACTCCGGCAGCTGTGCTATAGGTGACATGATGTTAGTCTGACTCCGGCAGCTGTGCTATATAGGTGACACGATGTTAGTCTGACTCCGGCAGCAGCTAGGTGACATGATGTTAGTCTGACTCCGGCAGATGTAGGTGACATGATGTTAGTCTGACTCCGGCAGCTGTGCTATAGGTGACATGTTGTTAGTCTGACTCCGGCAGCTGTGCTATAGGTGACATGATGTTAGTCTGACTCCGGCAGCTGTGCTATAGGTGACATGATGTTAGTCTGACTCCGGCAGCTGTGCTATAGGTGACATGATGTTAGTCTGACTCCGGCAGCTGTGCTATAGGTGACATGATGTTAGTCTGACTCCGGCAGCTAGGTGACATGATGTTAGTCTGACTCCGGCAGCTGTGCTATAGGTGACACGATGTTAGTCTGAATCCGGCAGCTGTGTATAGGTGACACGATGTTAGTCTGACTCCGGCAGCTGTGCTATAGGTGACATGATGTTAGTCTGACTCCGGCAGCTGTGCTATAGGTGACATGATGTTAGTCTGACCCCGGCAGCTGTGCTATAGGTGACACGATGTTAGTCTGACTCCGGCAGCTGTGCTATAGGTGACATGATGTTAGTCTGACTCCGGCAGCTGTGCTATAGGTGACATGATGTTAGTCTGACTCCGGCAGCTGTGCTATAGGTGACATGATGTTAGTCTGACTCCAGCAGCTGTGCTATAGGTGACATGATGTTAGTCTGCAGCTGTGCTATAGGTGACATGATGTTAGTCTGACTCCGGCAGCTGTGCTATAGGTGACATGATGTTAGTCTGACTCCGGCAGCTGTGATATAGGTGACATGATGTTAGTCTGACTCCGGCAGCTGTGCTATAGGTGACATGATGTTAGTCTGACTCCGGCAGCTGTGATATAGGTGATGTGACATGATGTTAGTCTGACTCCGGCAGCTGAGCTGTAGGTGACACGATGTTAGTCTGACTCCGGCAGCTGTGATATAGGTGACATGATGTTAGTCTGACTCCGGCAGCTGTGTCTGTATAGGTGACATGATGTTAGTCTGACTCCGGCAGCTGTGCTATAGGTGACATGATGTTAGTCTGACTCCGGCAGCTGTGCTATAGGTGACATGATGTTAGTCTGACTCCGGCAGCTGTGCTATAGGTGACATGTTGTTAGTCTGACTCCAGCAGCTGTGATGGTGACACGATGTTAGCTGTGCTGTGATAGGTGACACGATGTTAGTCTGACTCCGGCAGCTGTGCTATAGGTGACATGATGTTAGTCTGACTCCGGCAGCTGTGCTATAGGTGACAGGATGTTAGTCTGACCCTGGCAGCTGTGATATAGGTGACACGATGTTAGTCTGACTCCGGCAGCTGTGCTATAGGTGACACGATGTTAGTCTGACTCCGGCAGCTGTGATATAGGTGACATGATGTTAGTCTGACTCCGGCAGCTGTGCTATAGGTGACACGATGTTAGTCTGACCCCGGCAGCTGTGCTGTAGGTGACATGATGTTAGTCTGACTCCGGCAGCTGTGATATAGGTGACACGATGTTAGTCTGACCCCGGCAGCTGTGATATAATATAATAGGTGACACGATGTTAGTCTGACTCCGGCAGCTGTGCTATAGGTGACACGATGTTAGTCTGACCCCGGCAACTGAGCTATAGGTGACATGATGTGTGGTTGTTTCCTTTTAATTTGTACAGTTCACCTTCACGTGCAGTTACCTGCAGTTTCTCTCCCGTGGTGGGATCTTCCGCCTCGTCATCCTCCTCTCTCATTCTGGAACAGACGGCAACAAAGGTAAACCATCTCTACATGTTACTTTTAACACTATGTTTTATGCAAACTATAGGGGAAGACGGGGTAAAAAGCGCATGGGCGGGTAAGAAGCCCACCCCAATTATCTCATGAAATGAAGCAAATTTCAGTCTCATTTTGCCCATGAGACGAGCGTTAATGTCTAGCATTCGTCTCATGGGCAAAATTTGACTGAAATTTTCTTTATTTCATGAGATAATTGGGGTGGGCTTCTTACCCGCTCATGCGCCTTTTACCCCGTCTTCCCCTACATTTGTAATGATGTAATATTCAATTAAATTCAATTCAACAATTTATTGTCTCCAAAGAAGTGAAGAATTTTTTTTTTTCGGCATGCACATAAAAATGAGGACAAAATAAGACATTGTTATAATCTAACAGAAGAGACATTTGTAAAATAACATAAAAGCACGTGTAAATGACATAAAACATAGTTATCAACACACACACACACATAATCACACACGCACGCACGCATACGCACGCACGCACGCACGCACGCACACGCGCACACACGCACGCACACGCACGCACACGCACACGCACACGCACACGCACACACACACACACACACACACACACACACACACACACACACCTCTAAAAATACACTGGGCATCCAATGATTGATCCCCTTTACTGCTTTAGATGCTGCAAGTAATATTCACAGATAATAATGACATCACAGTAATAATGATAACATGTACCACATAAAACTGAAACAGACTGCAACGTCACTGGAACATACAACAAACAAACACCTACACGACAAGTGCAAAGTGACGTTATTTTATTCACAAGAGACAAAAAAACAAAACTACTGGATATTTCGGCGAATGCGCCTTTATCAACACAGACAAACAATTAAACAGCAAACATCAAATATAGCAAAAGGAGCAAAAAGCAGGCAACAAAAGGAGCAAAAAAAACCATTCAATAATTCCCCTCGCGTAAATGATACAACAAAGTTGAAACCAAATAGCAAGGCTGTGAACACAAATTAAGGGGGGGGGGGGGGGGGGGGGGGGGGGGGAAAATTGAGGGGGGGGGGGGTGAGAGGTTGGGGACAGTGAGTGGACGCAATCATAGATGGTAGAAGTTGGAAACAAGGGTCAGTTGTGTTTAAGGGATGGGGAGGGGGAGGTTTGGTGAAGAGAACAAATCTCGTGCTAAAGTGAACACATGTAGCAAAAGCTGACATTACATTTCAATTGAAAAGTCTTTTCCACCTTTTTTTGTGCTCCTTCTGTTGCCTGCTGTTTTGCTCCTTTTGCTATATTTGATGTTTGCTGTTTAATTGTGTGTCTGTGTTGATAAAGGCGCATTCGCCGAAATATCCAGTAGTTTTTTTGTTTTGTCTCTTGTGAATAAAATAACGTCACTTTGCACTTGTCGTGTAGTTGTGTTTGTTTGTTGTATGTTCCACATAAAACAATAACAATTAACAATATCACAAACCAGTATGGCTATCACTTGAGTATGCACACCCACCCATTCACCCGTCCCCTCCCCCGACCCCACTCACACACATACACACAGAACATAACATAAAATTATTATAAGATCCCCCTAAGCTAAAATAACAGACTATAGAGATAGAAATGAAACCAATAACATTACTTATATAATAATAATAATAATAAGCAAAATATTGCCATACACTCACAGTCACAAGCACACACCCACACACACACCAACCATACACTCCCACCCACCCCCACCCACACTCACACACACACACACACACATACATGCACACACACCACACACACACACACACACACACACACACACACACACACACACACCACACACACACACACACAAACACACACACACACACTCACACACACACATTTACACACCCCCTCCCCCCCACATACACACACACACATACTCTCCAAATGGGGCCCAACACATTATGTAACTAAAAAATAATGTATAATTAAACAAGGCATAATAGAAAGCAAAGCAAATGTTGCAACACTTAACCTTCAGATGCACATGTATGCATACCCTCCCCCCCCTCCCCATAAACCAGCATGATTAAAGTGAACAAAGCATAAAAATAGTACATCATAGTAAAAATAGTTGCAACATAACTACAATATTGTATGTGAGAGCAAATAGAATAATAAAAGATTAAAACATCACCCCCCCTCACACATCACCCCCCCCCCCCCACACCCCACACAAAAAAAAAAATCAGCAACACCTGACCACAGATTAAAGTAAGCAGACAATCATATAGTAATAATCCAACTGTTCCGTGTGTGTGTGTGTGTGTTTGTGGTCCTGTGGTTGTGTGTGTGTTGTGTGTGTGTGTGTGTTGTGTGTCCGTGAAATCACAAAACGGGCCTTATTAACTCCGGCCGTTTTCGACCGAATCGGGGGGGGGGGGCTTCAAATTTGCTGTACGCCCTAACGAGCCGATGGCAACGGCAACCAAGGCGGGCGTGTCATTTGCGCTGTTCGGTAAATGCGCGAAACGCGCATTCGCCGGCCTCTCGGCGCCCGTATCTACGGTGTTTCTGGACTGATTGCCTTTGAATTTGGCAGAAATATGACCGGGGACGGTGACTATCGATGTACCAACCCGGTAGCGAATCGGTTCAGAAACGCGCGCACTATACGCACTCTGCCTTTTCTTAACCGAATCGCTTCAAATTCTCAGCGTTACCAGTACTCGGCCTTACCATTATTTGGCGTTACCGTTACTAGGCGTTACGGGTAACTAGGCGTTACTGGGACTCGGCGTTGCGCTAGTAGTACATAATAGGTAACATATTAACAACACTAAACATTGTATGTAATGGTAAATAGTCAGGATAATTAAGAATGAAATTCTTCAACCCCACACCTCAACACACACACCAAGACCAACATGGATAAAAGTGAACAAAGCTTAGAAATAATACATAATAAATAAAATATTAACAACTCTAAATATTGTATGTAAAAGCAAATAGTAATGATAACCAAGAATGAAATCTTCAAACCCCACCCCCACCGCCCAATCAACACATATACACAACCTACCCCATCCTCAGCCAACACCCTTGCAAAGTACACCCATCCCCATGAACACACTCTGCAGTAAAACAATACCCCAAAAAACAACAACAACACAACACACACAAAAAAAAAAAAAAACATAAAATACATAGAGAAGCAAAGGATAAGACATAGTATAACAAGTAATGCAAAGCAAAATGGCAAGTATAAAAAGCTAAGCAATCACTCCCACCCCCACACACAGACACACAGGCTTTCATCCCCATCCACATAGTTATACAAACATACACAGGCACATACACACACCCTATGTACATGCAACCATCCCTTTCTCTTTCATTCTATCTCTCTCTCACACACACACACAACACACACACACAAACCACACACACCACACACACACACACACACACACACAACACACACACACACGCACACACACACACACACACGCACACACATACACACACACACACGACACACACACACACACCACACCAACAAACCACACACACACACCACACACACACACACACACACACACACACACGCACACACACACACACACTACACGACACACACACACTACACACACACTGTCCTGCTGTTCATCCCTGCACTGAAACCACGGATGCTGAGCACAGGTTGGCCGCCGCTCAGTTCATAGTCTGCTGTTTAGGAGGCGGACAGCAGTGGGCAGGAACGATTCTCCTCAGTCTGTCCGTTCGGGCACTAAAGCTGATCAGCCGCCCAGATCTCAAGGAATTCTGAGCCGCCAACACTTCACACAACGGGTAAGTCACTGCATGCAGAGATGCACCAGCCACGGGCCTGTCCTATCAACGTCGAGAGCAGCCACTGCCGCCGATTGCCCTGCGCTCAAAGAGCTCCTGCAGGCTGAGGACCGGACCCCCCATCAGCTTGCCAGCTGCTTTAGTGATTTTTACCAGCTTGGCCCTGTCATGAGGAAATTGAATGTTAGCACCGATTCCACTGTCGGTCTGTAAAAGAGCTCCAGCAGTCTCGGGCCCTCCCCAAACCTGTTCTGTTTCCTCAGGAAAAAGAGGCGTTGGTTGCCCATCTTAAGCAGGGCATGGGAGTTGGCAGATCAGTCCAGCCTCTTGTCGATAATTGATCCCAGGTACTTGTACTGGTCCACCAACTCCACCTCATCCCCTTTGATGACCAGTGGAGCCGGCTTAGGCTGGTTTCCTGCAGAAGTCGACAACCATCTCCTTGGTCTTAGCCACGTTCAGGAGGAGATGGTTCTCGTCGCACCAGCCAACAAGTGCCTCCACAGCGTCGCTGTACAAGCCTTCACTAGTTGAGATGAGTCCGGTCAGCGAAGTGTCATCTGATAATTTTACCTGGAGGGTGCCCTCAGCAGTACAACAGCAGTCAGGGGTGTAGAGAGTGAAAAGAGCAGGAGACAGGACATACCTCTGTGGAGCTCCAGTGTTGGTCCGGAGCTGGGCTGAGGCGACGGACGACGTGGATGTCCTGATCATCACGTGTTGAGGCCTGTCTGTAAGGAAGCTGCAGAGCCATTTGATGATCAGGGGATTGACATCCATCGCTATCAGCATCCGCAACATCAGGTGAGGCTGGTTGGTGTTGAAGGCCGAGGAGAAGTCCAAGAAAAGAAGCCTGGCGTAGGTCCCCGGCCGCTCCAGGTGGCACAACACAGAGTGGAGCACGGTGATGATGGCATCGTCCGTGTTCCTGTTGGGACTGTAGGCAAACTGCAGGGAGTCCTGGAACTGGCGTGTGGCCCCCAGCAGTCTGCGCAGCACCAGGCATTCGAAGGGGACAGAGGTCAGGGCCACAGGGCGGTATTCGTTGAGGGTGGTGGGGGAGGGCTTTTTGGGGACAGGGATGAGGATGGAGGATTTACACGCATGGGGGATCAGCCCGGAGTCAGGACTGCTGGAAGAGGGCATCTGAACACAGCCAGCCAGGGAGTC
>JAGGCT020003682.1:0-2500 GCA_017654935.2 Phymorhynchus buccinoides
ACACATAACTTAGCGAAGTAGGGATTAGAGAAGTAGTGACAAGACAACATGCACAAACAAAAAAACCACAAACACCCACCACCCTCTTTATTTTATTTTTTATTTAATAAATTATTGTCTTCGCCTCATTGTTTTCGGGTGATCACGAGTGTCGCATTGCACGTTATCCTGACCGTTACCCCGGGTGTGAGGGTGGGGGTGGGGGGTGGGGGGTGGAGCCACCCGGGGAATGCCTCAATACCCCCCGCAAACAGCGTGAAGGTCAAGGACAAACAAGAGGGGAAAAGCCTTCAAGGCTCACTCGCTTTTATGGGTGCTTTTTGTTTTTGTTTTTAGATAGATCTAAATTCTAGATTGTTCACGCTCAACAATACCCTCCAAAGGTCAGGGTCAGTGTCAAGGTCAGAAAGGGGTACAATTTCTATCTATACTGGATCAACACGTACATCACCTAGATTAAATATCCCACACCACAAAGTTTCAACCCTTTCAACGCCAGCCATTCTTCAGCAAAAATGTTACCATTAAACTTATCTGGGTAGAGAAAAGATTCTGTCTGCAATAATTATTGGGGATTCCTCTGTGGACATGCAAAAAATAGGGCCTATTGTCCTTACCTCCCAAACTTAAGAACATAAGGTCACTGGATACCAAACCCTAAGTTGATGCCTTTCAGTGACACGGGTGTCAAACCATTGTGGAGTGCCAAGAGCGCGAACAGGAGTATAAAAGGAGAGTCTGCGCCGAGGACGTTTTTTTAAGAGGATGGCTCGCGTATACCTCCTTCGGCTGGCCCGCCTCAACTCGGTGTGTTGAGGCCCTCCGGGATTCCCCTTCTCCCACCCTTTCCTTTTTTATAGACCCCAGCTGAGCTATTAGACATCCCCCTTTCTTTTTATTACAAAGCTTTTTTCTTCTTCTAGATCATATATCGCCGTAGTAGGAGTTATCTCCCCCGGCACTTTTAATAAAATATATGTAAATAGTTCTCATCTTTTGTATATAAAAATAAAATACATATATACTGTAAATAACAAATATATATCTGTAAATATATTTTTAAACAAATATTTAACGGCCTACATTGGTTTTTATTAATAAATATATAAATTGAAATTTTTAACACAGTAGCCTTGAAATTTTAATACAACAGGGAGGGTTGTACTCGGGCCAGATAACAAACGAATTTTATCTTAATATTTTATACATATACAGTTATTTAACAGGCATCTACAGATACCACCAACTAATTTTATAACTCTTAACAGGATACTCCTCACTACTACACGAAAAACTTGCGCTTTTAGAATCCTTCCCCAAAAAATTTTTTATGTTTTGTCTTTGTCCTTGTACACGTCCTCTTACGTTCATGTATTGTCCTTTGTTTATTTCCAACTAACAAATGTCCCATATGGGCCTTCCCAGGTCGAGAGGACGTAAAATTCCAAAATTACTACTACGTTTTTTTAAATTTATCACGCGCACACGGGGTTTGTACATTTCAAATAAAAGCTAGGGATCCTCCACTCTTTCAATAAAAAAAAAAAATTTAAATACATTACACTCCTACGCATAACATGATTCAAAGTAGACACAATACTAACAAGGTCAAGGTCTTGACGGCAAAAAGGTTTGCGCCGATCCTTCCTATGAAGGAGGCACCCCTTCACACAAATTTTGACCGCGATTCCGTCAAGCGGGTCGAGACGATATCCTTGGGACAGACAGAAAAGAAAAAAAAAACAAAAAAAACACAAAAAAAAAACCAGACAAAACCAGCCCATCTCAAAGTCCGTTACCTTCGGTGACGGACAACAAACCAGGCAAAAGACGGGTAAATGTCAAGATGTGCCACCCCCCCTACCTTTGTCGGTTGTTAATTGTATTTTTCCGTTATTGCCTTTCTTACCATACATAAAGCTGTATTTTAGGAACATTTTTAGCTAATTATCTGTTTGGAATACTAACCCTAGCCCTAACCCTAACCCTACCCCCCCCACCCTATAAGACGGAAAAAATGCAAAGAACCACAACTGTGACAAATCACGGTGTGTTGCAGTACATAGTGGGGGGTAGGGTTAAGCTTAGGGCTAGGGTAAGGGATAGGGTTAGTATTCCAAAAAGGTTATTAGCTAAACATATTCCTAAAAATACAGCTGTATGAGATGGTAAGAAAGGCAAAAACGGAAACATAGAATTAACCGAGAAATACCTTTTCTAAACCCTTTTGGTTGAAAATAAAGATGGCATGTACATAGTGCAAATCGTCTCTAGACCATAAATTATTTTTATAAAGATTTATATTGCTTTTTAAAAGGTGGTCCTGAAAATGTTAAACTCCAAAATCTCAGGGAGTAATAACTAAAACTTACAAACATTTTATAACAACATTTTAAACAAAAAAATATACATTTATAACTTTAGAGTAGTCTTTGTGCGAGCCACGGCACCTGAATGAATGAAGAATGGTGCTTTACGTCCTCTCGGTCTGGAACAGACA
>JAGGCT020003682.1:7500-12513 GCA_017654935.2 Phymorhynchus buccinoides
TGTGTTGACCTCAAGTTCGTGTGAGTGTTTTGTGTGTTGTCTAGCTTTTCATTGTGGTAGTATTGTTTTTATCACGATTGTAAACGCTTAGGGCTTTTGTTAAGATTAAGAGCCCTAAACTATTAATTATTATTATTATTATTATTATTTACTGCACTGGAACGGTGAAGACTGCAATCATCTGATGTCTGAAAACACTGCAATGTTCATAAACAACAATGTAGATCATTGTGTAGGCCATATTCAATGTAGTGTTTGAAGTTGAGGCCATCATATGGTACGTAATGATGAAAGAAACGGCGTAACATAGAAGACACACATTACAGTCCAACCGCGCATCCTCTCTCTCTCTCTCGCTCGATCTCTTATCTCCTCTATATCTCTATCTCAATCGATATCTCTCTCTCTCTCTGCCACTTCTCTGAGCTCTCTCTCTATCTCAACAACACAACACTGGAAAACGTTTATTGTTGATGATTCTAATTTGTTTATTTGGTTGTTGGGGGGTTGTGTATGTTTGATTTGTTTTCTTCTTTAATATATTTAGTAATGTGTGTGTTTTTTGAGTAGAAAGAAGACGACAGACAGAAGAGACAGGGAGAAGGAGAAGAGAGAGAGAGAGAGAGAGAGAGAGAGAGAGACAGAGAGAGAGAGAGAGACAGAGAGACAGACAGAGTAAGAGAGAGACAGTAAGAGGCCAATGTGTAAACTGTTCTTACAGCATTGCAAGATGGGAGGAGTGCTGTTCAAACAGAATGATTTAATGCATTGCGAAATAGAACGATTTGTTTTTTTATAAACACCACTCACACACACACACACGCAAGCACACACGCACGCACGCACGTGCACGCACACACACACCACACGACACGCACGCACACACAACACGTATCAGCACACACGCACGCCTGCACAACCTCACGCACCACGCACCACACATACACACACGACACATACAGCACGTACACACACCACACGCATGCAACGCACAAACACACACAAAAACACACGCACGTACGTACTTGCACACTACGCACAACACACACACACACACACACAACACGACACACACACACACACAGCAAGTGAGGTACACCGCACACATACAGAGGGCTCGCGCACAACAAACACACCCCACATCTATATACAACACAAACGCGCGCACAACGCACACGCACACACACACACAACTAACTCACACTCACACTACACACACAAAAACACACACACCACACGCACACACACACACACACACCACACACACACACTCTCACACAGCTCACTGTAGGACACGGCCAGAACGCCGCACACACCACACCACACACACACACAACTACACTCACAACAAAACGCTAAAAACAATATCACTCCCACCGCCCACCCCACCCCCAACGCCACCCCATACCCCCCAAAAAAAACCAAACCCGTAAACAAACAAACAACCAACCCACTAGCTGACAAAAGATATAACACTACTAGGCAACATTAAAAAAACCAAATACCTAACGACCCCAAAGACGTTACGTTCACACCATTTTTTAACTTGGTGTCGGGAAACAAGATAACACTGTTTGTTGTGCGGTTTTTTTTAAAAAAATTTTTCTTTCTGCGCGGCGCGCACGCACGTGTGTGTGTGTGTGTGTGTGTGTGTGTGTTGGGTGTGTGTGTGTGTGTGTGTGTGTGTGTGGTGTGTGTGTGTGTCGTGTGTGTGTGTGTGCGTGCGTGCGCGCGTGTGCGTGCGCGTGCGTTTTTTAACAACAGACGAAGAAGATAACCCGAAGAAGACAACGGATCACGAGCCGCGCTCTAAAGCTTACTTACGGCACAGCGACCGCCCGCACGTGCAAGCAAGTTTTAGTTTGAATGTAAGTTTGGGGTGGGTTGTCCATGTCCTGGATGATGGAGAACAAACCCGGGTACTGTGGGGCTGTCGTTTATTAGCTATCTCGACGTAAACCACGGTGGGGTATCATTCCTTATTCATTCAGTTGGCGAGGCTATGTTTGCATTTTTTGTTCTGAAAAATCGTTCTTTTGTTTAATTTTTATTTGGTTTGGTTTGGGTTTTTTTGGGGGTTTTGTTAGGGCAGATTAAAACTGATTTGGGGATTCCCACCCACCCAAATCCGTCGAAATGAATTAGAAGAAAAATTAGAAAAAAATATTGGCGCGGTATTAGGTAGTATCTTGTTTAGCTGGTGGAATGAAATAGATGGTAATAGATGGGAAAGACAGACAAATAAACAGACATAACAGTTACAGGGCCAGGGAATATATGATAGATAATTGTGTGTGTGTGTGTGTGTGTTGTGTGTGTGGTGTGTGTGTGTGTTGTGTGTGTGTGTGTGGTGTGTGTGGGTGTGTGTGTATGTGTGTGTAGATAGATTAGATTAGAGCAACAGAAAGACAGACCGGACACTACAGACAGACAGAAGATAGATAGATATATAGATAATAAGATAGACAGCAGACAGAAGACAGACACACAGACCACAGACAGACAGACAGACGACAGGACAGCAGACAGACCAGATAGATAGATATATAGATACAATGAAAACACCCGAAATCTACTTTAAAACCGTACAAATTTATAGATAGATAAGATACATAGTATATAGAATAGGTGGATTAGATAGATAGATAGATGATTAGATAGATAGATAGATAGTAGATAAATAGATAGATGGATGGATGGGATGGATGGATGGATGGAGGATGGATGGATGCGTCCAATGTCTTTATTTGTACCTCAGAACAAACTCAGTTATCATTAACTTTTTAGAAATGTCTGTGTTCTGACAGGGAAAAACAAAAGTAAAATGTGCTGATTTACTTTTTCTCGCCGATGGGGGAGAGGAGGAGACAGTGCCCATACAGAGACGGCTGTTTCGACCTAGTGAAGGTCTCCTCAGTCCTGCATAATTAATCGCTTGCAATTTGACTGCCGGTGTTTGTCAATCAGCCAGAAGATGGTGTCCTTTGCAACCAAATTGAAAGTCCACAATAAAGCAGATCCGCACTAAGTATACCAAAATAGTTTAAATAAACCGGTATGTAAAATAACAAATAAATTATGCTTTTAAAAATGATGATGTGTAAATATAATAGCATGACTTAGAGACAGTAGAATCGCTAATAGATAGATATAGATAGATAGATAGATAGATAGATAGATAGATAGACAGGTAGATAGATGATAGATAGATAGATATATAGATAGATAGGTAGATAGATAGATAGATGAATAGATAAAGATCGATATCTATATAGATATGTAGTAGATAGATAAATAGATAGATAGATAGATAGATAGATAGATATGATAGATAGATAGAACTAATAAGACTAGATTAGATAGATAGATAGATATTGAGGGGCGTTTAGTTGCGTTTTAACCAAGCGTTTGGAATTCTATCCCTGACCATATACCTTAACCACAACCCGTAACCAGTCCACTTTCCTTCCTTCACGTCCACTAAAATACCCACTTCTCAGGATCTTTCTCTTTGTAAGTCTATGATCGCTTTCCCCACTCTTGTCTTCATCTCAATGATGTTAGATGTGAGCATGAGTTATTGCGGTGCGTGCTTGTGCGTGCGTGCCGCGCCTGTGTATGTGGTGTGGTGTGTTTGTTTTGTTGTTGGGGGAGGACTCATCAATCGTCGTAATCATCGTCGCATCATCATATCATCATCATCATCACATCATCTTCTTCTTCTTCTCTTCTTCTTCTCCCTTGTCGTTTGTCCATCATCATCATCATCTTCATTCACGCATCACCACATTCTTCTTCTTCTTTATGCTTCCTTGTCGTTCGATCATCGATCATTATCATCATCATCATCATCATCATCATGCATCATCATCATCATCATCATCGCCATTATATTTGCTGCAAACAAAAACACAGCAGTTTCAAGGTTAGATGTTTTTCGCCTATAATCTGCAATAACGAAAACTGGCCAGAGAGTAACGATGATAAATTAAAAGCCCCACTTTCTTTCTTTTCAAGCATCGTTATGCGGGCATAATTATTATTAACAATATGGACAGTCACTCATTTACCCATACTCTGAGGAGACTCACTGGCTCCCAGAATACTCCCCCTAGGAACTCCACTCCTCGAACCCGGACTCCCCCCCCTCCCCCCCCCCCCCCACCCCCCCCCCAAACTCCCCATACTCCCCCCCCCCCCCCCCCTTTGTTATGCTTTTCCCACCGTCCGTCTGTCTGCCTTAGGCTCGGGTGCAACAATCTCGAATCCGTGTCCTGCTTAATTACAGGCATCTGTATTTTGTGTTCAATTCCCGTGTTGTTTCTCTCACAGTGACCTCTCTGCTGCCCATGCCTGCCTTGACCATGGTCATTTCACAAACCTACCGACTGGGCGTGGTGCGCGTTGTGTACCATCATTCGGCGATGCGGTCCACACCGTCTCGCGCCCATGTTGTTTGGGTCTTGGGGGAAGTAATGGAGACCAAAATAAAGCAGACCTTAACAACGTACTCTGCTTTGTGTGCATACAAAAAAAACCTGTCATGCGAGTCGAAAAGCAACACAAGTCGTGGGTGGGGTATGCTAAATAGAAGAATAAACCCTGTCAGACGATTCAGGGTTCAAAAAGACAAAGCTGGGTCCTCGTCGTTAGAGACGCAGAATGGACCACAGAGAGCATACCCGATCGTGTGTGTTCTCCTTCTCTGCCTGCCTACACCCCGAAAAACCAACAAAAGCACGCCCACCTCTCTCTAGCAGTTGCAACGCTTACGGAAATCCTCACCTCTCTCTCTCACCCGCTTCCCAGTCATTCACTCAATCTCTAAACCCACTGTTCCTCACATCTCATCGCGAGCTCTCTAAGATGATCTCATCCATGATACATGAGAAAGGTAAAGCATGTTCGTCCCAAACCCCGCATCCATCCACTCCACTCTTTCTCTCTTTCTCTCCTACCTCAGTTTGCTCTGACTCTCTTTCAGCATCGTCCTCTCAGTCGATCACGTATCGT
>JAGGCT020003683.1:0-12510 GCA_017654935.2 Phymorhynchus buccinoides
TAACATACCAAGACACGTAAAGTACTTTGCTCATCCATGGTTAACATACCAAGACACGTAAAGTACTTTGCTCATCCATGGTTAACATACCAAGACACGTAAAGTACTTTGCTCATCCATGGTTAACATACCAAGACACGTAAAGTACTTTGCTCATCCATGGTTAACATACCAAGACACGTAAAGTACTTTGCTCATCCATGGTTAACATACCAAGACACGTAAAGTACTTTGCTCATCCATGGTTAACATACCAAGACACGTAAAGTACTTTGCTCATCCATGGTTAACATACCAAGACACGTAAAGTACTTTGCTCATCCATGGTTAACATACCAAGACACGTAAAGTACTTTGCTCATCCATGGTTAACATACCAAGACACGTAAAGTACTTTGCTCATCCATGGTTAACATACCAAGACACGTAAAGTACTTTGCTCATCCATGGTTAACATACCAAGACACGTAAAGTACTTTGCTCATCCATGGTTAACATACCAAGACACGTAAAGTACTTTGCTCATCCATGGTTAACATACCAAGACACGTAAAGTACTTTGCTCATCCATGGTTAACATACCAAGACACGTAAAGTACTTTGCTCATCCATGGTTAACATACCAAGACACGTAAAGTACTTTGCTCATCCATGGTTAACATACCAAGACACGTAAAGTACTTTGCTCATCCATGGTTAACATACCAAGACACGTAAAGTACTTTGCTCATCCATGGTTAACATACCAAGACACGTAAAGTACTTTGCTCATCCATGGTTAACATACCAAGACACGTAAAGTACTTTGCTCATCCATGGTTAACATACCAAGACACGTAAAGTACTTTGCTCATCCATGGTTAACATACCAAGACACGTAAAGTACTTTGCTCATCCATGGTTAACATACCAAGACACGTAAAGTACTTTGCTCATCCATGGTTAACATACCAAGACACGTAAAGTACTTTGCTCATCCATGGTTAACATACCAAGACACGTAAAGTACTTTGCTCATCCATGGTTAACATACCAAGACACGTAAAGTACTTTGCTCATCCATGGTTAACATACCAAGACACGTAAAGTACTTTGCTCATCCATGGTTAACATACCAAGACACGTAAAGTACTTTGCTCATCCATGGTTAACATACCAAGACACGTAAAGTACTTTGCTCATCCATGGTTAACATACCAAGACACGTAAAGTACTTTGCTCATCCATGGTTAACATACCAAGACACGTAAAGTACTTTGCTCATCCATGGTTAACATACCAAGACACGTAAAGTACTTTGCTCATCCATGGTTAACATACCAAGACACGTAAAGTACTTTGCTCATCCATGGTTAACATACCAAGACACGTAAAGTACTTTGCTCATCCATGGTTAACATACCAAGACACGTAAAGTACTTTGCTCATCCATGGTTAACATACCAAGACACGTAAAGTACTTTGCTCATCCATGGTTAACATACCAAGACACGTAAAGTACTTTGCTCATCCATGGTTAACATACCAAGACACGTAAAGTACTTTGCTCATCCATGGTTAACATACCAAGACACGTAAAGTACTTTGCTCATCCATGGTTAACATACCAAGACACGTAAAGTACTTTGCTCATCCATGGTTAACATACCAAGACACGTAAAGTACTTTGCTCATCCATGGTTAACATACCAAGACACGTAAAGTACTTTGCTCATCCATGGTTAACATACCAAGACACGTAAAGTACTTTGCTCATCCATGGTTAACATACCAAGACACGTAAAGTA
The DNA here is from genome assembly GCA_017654935.2 of Phymorhynchus buccinoides. Classification (NCBI taxonomy): domain Eukaryota; kingdom Metazoa; phylum Mollusca; class Gastropoda; order Neogastropoda; family Raphitomidae; genus Phymorhynchus; species Phymorhynchus buccinoides. Next base: position 1,788 of record JAGGCT020003683.1, read on the forward strand.
CTTTGCTCATCCATGGTTAACATACCAAGACACGTAAAGTACTTTGCTCATCCATGGTTAACATACCAAGACACGTAAAGTACTTTGCTCATCCATGGTTAACATACCAAGACACGTAAAGTACTTTGTCATCCTTTGCTCATCCATGGTTAACATACCAAGACACGTAAAGTACTTTGCTCATCCATGGTTAACATACCAAGACACGTAAAGTACTTTGCTCATCCATGGTTAACATACCAAGACACGTAAAGTACTTTGCTCATCCATGGTTAACATACCAAGACACGTAAAGTACTTTGCTCATCCATGGTTAACATACCAAGACACGTAAAGTACTTTGCTCATCCATGGTTAACATACCAAGACACGTAAAGTACTTTGCTCATCCATGGTTAACATACCAAGACACGTAAAGTACTTTGCTCATCCATGGTTAACATACCAAGACACGTAAAGTACTTTGCTCATCCATGGTTAACATACCAAGACACGTAAAGTACTTTGCTCATCCATGGTTAACATACCAAGACACGTAAAGTACTTTGCTCATCCATGGTTAACATACCAAGACACGTAAAGTACTTTGCTCATCCATGGTTAACATACCAAGACACGTAAAGACTTTGCGTAAAGTACTTTCTCATCCATGGTTAACATACCAAGACACGTAAAGTACTTTGCTCATCCATGGTTAACATACCAAGACACGTAAAGTACTTTGCTCATCCATGGTTAACATACCAAGACACGTAAAGTACTTTGCTCATCCATGGTTAACATACCAAGACACGTAAAGTACTTTGCTCATCCATGGTTAACATACCAAGACACGTAAAGTACTTTGCTCATCCATGGTTAACATACCAAGACACGTAAAGTACTTTGCTCATCCATGGTTAACATACCAAGACACGTAAAGTACTTTGCTCATCCATGGTTAACATACCAAGACACGTAAAGTACTTTGCTCATCCATGGTTAACATACCAAGACACGTAAAGTACTTTGCTCATCCATGGTTAACATACCAAGACACGTAAAGTACTTTGCTCATCCATGGTTAACATACCAAGACACGTAAAGTACTTTGCTCATCCATGGTTAACATACCAAGACACGTAAAGTACTTTGCTCATCCATGGTTAACATACCAAGACACGTAAAGTACTTTGCTCATCCATGGTTAACATACCAAGACACGTAAAGTACTTTGCTCATCCATGGTTAACATACCAAGACACGTAAAGTACTTTGCTCATCCATGGTTAACATACCAAGACACGTAAAGTACTTTGCTCATCCATGGTTAACATACCAAGACACGTAAAGTACTTTGCTCATCCATGGTTAACATACCAAGACACGTAAAGTACTTTGCTCATCCATGGTTAACATACCAAGACACGTAAAGTACTTTGCTCATCCATGGTTAACATACCAAGACACGTAAAGTACTTTGCTCATCCATGGTTAACATACCAAGACACGTAAAGTACTTTGCTCATCCATGGTTAACATACCAAGACACGTAAAGTACTTTGCTCATCCATGGTTAACATACCAAGACACGTAAAGTACTTTGCTCATCCATGGTTAACATACCAAGACACGTAAAGTACTTTGCTCATCCATGGTTAACATACCAAGACACGTAAAGTACTTTGCTCATCCATGGTTAACATACCAAGACACGTAAAGTACTTTGCTCATCCATGGTTAACATACCAAGACACGTAAAGTACTTTGCTCATCCATGGTTAACATACCAAGACACGTAAAGTACTTTGCTCATCCATGGTTAACATACCAAGACACGTAAAGTACTTTGCTCATCCATGGTTAACATACCAAGACACGTAAAGTACTTTGCTCATCCATGGTTAACATACCAAGACACGTAAAGTACTTTGCTCATCCATGGTTAACATACCAAGACACGTAAAGTACTTTGCTCATCCATGGTTAACATACCAAGACACGTAAAGTACTTTGCTCATCCATGGTTAACATACCAAGACACGTAAAGTACTTTGCTCATCCATGGTTAACATACCAAGACACGTAAAGTACTTTGCTCATCCATGGTTAACATACCAAGACACGTAAAGTACTTTGCTCATCCATGGTTAACATACCAAGACACGTAAAGTACTTTGCTCATCCATGGTTAACATACCAAGACACGTAAAGTACTTTGCTCATCCATGGTTAACATACCAAGACACGTAAAGTACTTTGCTCATCCATGGTTAACATACCAAGACACGTAAAGTACTTTGCTCATCCATGGTTAACATACCAAGACACGTAAAGTACTTTGCTCATCCATGGTTAACATACCAAGACACGTAAAGTACTTTGCTCATCCATGGTTAACATACCAAGACACGTAAAGTACTTTGCTCATCCATGGTTAACATACCAAGACACGTAAAGTACTTTGCTCATCCATGGTTAACATACCAAGACACGTAAAGTACTTTGCTCATCCATGGTTAACATACCAAGACACGTAAAGTACTTTGCTCATCCATGGTTAACATACCAAGACACGTAAAGTACTTTGCTCATCCATGGTTAACATACCAAGACACGTAAAGTACTTTGCTCATCCATGGTTAACATACCAAGACACGTAAAGTACTTTGCTCATCCATGGTTAACATACCAAGACACGTAAAGTACTTTGCTCATCCATGGTTAACATACCAAGACACGTAAAGTACTTTGCTCATCCATGGTTAACATACCAAGACACGTAAAGTACTTTGCTCATCCATGGTTAACATACCAAGACACGTAAAGTACTTTGCTCATCCATGGTTAACATACCAAGACACGTAAAGTACTTTGCTCATCCATGGTTAACATACCAAGACACGTAAAGTACTTTGCTCATCCATGGTTAACATACCAAGACACGTAAAGTACTTTGCTCATCCATGGTTAACATACCAAGACACGTAAAGTACTTTGCTCATCCATGGTTAACATACCAAGACACGTAAAGTACTTTGCTCATCCATGGTTAACATACCAAGACACGTAAAGTACTTTGCTCATCCATGGTTAACATACCAAGACACGTAAAGTACTTTGCTCATCCATGGTTAACATACCAAGACACGTAAAGTACTTTGCTCATCCATGGTTAACATACCAAGACACGTAAAGTACTTTGCTCATCCATGGTTAACATACCAAGACACGTAAAGTACTTTGCTCATCCATGGTTAACATACCAAGACACGTAAAGTACTTTGCTCATCCATGGTTAACATACCAAGACACGTAAAGTAACTTTGCTCATCCATGGTTTAACATACCAAGACACGTAAAGTACTTTGCTCATCCATGGTTAACATACCAAGACACGTAAAGTACTTTGCTCATCCATGGTTAACATACCAAGACACGTAAAGTACTTTGCTCATCCATGGTTAACATACCAAGACACGTAAAGTACTTTGCTCATCCATGGTTAACATACCAAACGTAAATACCAAGACACGTAAAGTACTTTGCTCATCCATGGTTAACATACCAAGACACGTAAAGTACTTTGCTCATCCATGGTTAACCAAGATGGTTCATCCATGGTTAACATACCAAGACACGTAAAGTACTTTGCTCATCCATGGTTAACATACCAAGACACGTAAAGTACTTTGCTCATCCATGGTTAACATACCAAGACACGTAAAGTACTTTGCTCATCCATGGTTAACATACCAAGACACGTAAAGTACTTTGCTCATCCATGGTTAACATACCAAGACACGTAAAGTACTTTGCTCATCCATGGTTAACATACCAAGACACGTAAAGTACTTTGCTCATCCATGGTTAACATACCAAGACACGTAAAGTACTTTGCTCATCCATGGTTAACATACCAAGACACGTAAAGTACTTTGCTCATCCATGGTTAACATACCAAGACACGTAAAGTACTTTGCTCATCCATGGTTAACATACCAAGACACGTAAAGTACTTTGCTCATCCATGGTTAACATACCAAGACACGTAAAGTACTTTGCTCATCCATGGTTAACATACCAAGACACGTAAAGTACTTTGCTCATCCATGGTTAACATACCAAGACACGTAAAGTACTTTGCTCATCCATGGTTAACATACCAAGACACGTAAAGTACTTTGCTCATCCATGGTTAACATACCAAGACACGTAAAGTACTTTGCTCATCCATGGTTAACATACCAAGACACGTAAAGTACTTTGCTCATCCATCCATGGTTAACATACCAAGACACGTAAAGTACTTTGCTCATCCATGGTTAACATACCAAGACACGTAAAGTACTTTGCTCATCCATGGTTAACATACCAAGACACGTAAAGTACTTTGCTCATCCATGGTTAACATACCAAGACACGTAAAGTACTTTGCTCATCCATGGTTAACATACCAAGACACGTAAAGTACTTTGCTCATCCATGGTTAACATACCAAGACACGTAAAGTACTTTGCTCATCCATGGTTAACATACCAAGACACGTAAAGTACTTTGCTCATCCATGGTTAACATACCAAGACACGTAAAGTACTTTGCTCATCCATGGTTAACATACCAAGACACGTAAAGTACTTTGCTCATCCATGGTTAACATACCAAGACACGTAAAGTACTTTGCTCATCCATGGTTAACATACCAAGACACGTAAAGTACTTTGCTCATCCATGGTTAACATACCAAGACACGTAAAGTACTTTGCTCATCCATGGTTAACATACCAAGACACGTAAAGTACTTTGCTCATCCATGGTTAACATACCAAGACACGTAAAGTACTTTGCTCATCCATGGTTAACATACCAAGACACGTAAAGTACTTTGCTCATCCATGGTTAACATACCAAGACACGTAAAGTACTTTGCTCATCCATGGTTAACATACCAAGACACGTAAAGTACTTTGCTCATCCATGGTTAACATACCAAGACACGTAAAGTACTTTGCTCATCCATGGTTAACATACCAAGACACGTAAAGTACTTTGCTCATCCATGGTTAACATACCAAGACACGTAAAGTACTTTGCTCATCCATGGTTAACATACCAAGACACGTAAAGTACTTTGCTCATCCATGGTTAACATACCAAGACACGTAAAGTACTTTGCTCATCCATGGTTAACATACCAAGACACGTAAAGTACTTTGCTCATCCATGGTTAACATACCAAGACACGTAAAGTACTTTGCTCATCCATGGTTAACATACCAATACGTAAAGTACTTTGCTCATCCATGGTTAACATACCAAGACACGTAAAGTACTTTGCTCATCCATGGTTAACATACCAAGACACGTAAAGTACTTTGCTCATCCATGGTTAACATACCAAGACACGTAAAGTACTTTGCTCATCCATGGTTAACATACCAAGACACGTAAAGTACTTTGCTCATCCATGGTTAACATACCAAGACACGTAAAGTACTTTGCTCATCCATGGTTAACATACCAAGACACGTAAAGTACTTTGCTCATCCATGGTTAACATACCAAGACACGTAAAGTACTTTGCTCATCCATGGTTAACATACCAAGACACGTAAAGTACTTTGCTCATCCATGGTTAACATACCAAGACACGTAAAGTACTTTGCTCATCCATGGTTAACATACCAAGACACGTAAACCTTTGCTCATCCATGGTTAACATACCAAGACACGTAAAGTACTTTGCTCATCCATGGTTAACATACCAAGATACGTAAAGTACTTTGCTCATCCATGGTTAACATACCAAGAACGTAAAGTACTTTGCTCATCCATGGTTAACATACCAAGACACGTAAAGTACTTTGCTCATCCATGGTTAACATACCAAGACACGTAAAGTACTTTGCTTATCCATGGTTAACATACCAAGACACGTAAAGTACTTTGCTCATCCATGGTTAACATACCAAGACACGTAAAGTACTTTGCTCATCCATGGTTAACATACCAAGACACGTAAAGTACTTTGCTCATCCATGGTTAACATACCAAGACACGTAAAGTACTTTGCTCATCCATGGTTAACATACCAAGACACGTAAAGTACTTTGCTCATCCATGGTTAACATACCAAGACACGTAAAGTACTTTGCTCATCCATGGTTAACATACCAAGACACGTAAAGTACTTTGCTCATCCATGGTTAACATACCAAGACACGTAAAGTACTTTGCTCATCCATGGTTAACATACCAAGACACGTAAAGTACTTTGCTCATCCATGGTTAACATACCAAGACACGTAAAGTACTTTGCTCATCCATGGTTAACATACCAAGACACGTAAAGTACTTTGCTCATCCATGGTTAACATACCAAGACACGTAAAGTACTTTGCTCATCCATGGTTAACATACCAAGACCGTAAAGACACGTACCAAGACACTTTGCTCATCCATGGTTAACATACCAAGACACGTAAAGTACTTTGCTCATCCATGGTTAACATACCAAGACACGTAAAGTACTTTGCTCATCCATGGTTAACATACCAAGACACGTAAAGTACTTTGCTCATCCATGGTTAACATACCAAGACACGTAAAGTACTTTGCTCATCCATGGTTAACATACCAAGACACGTAAAGTACTTTGCTCATCCATGGTTAACATACCAAGACACGTAAAGTACTTTGCTCATCCATGGTTAACATACCAAGACACGTAAAGTACTTTGCTCATCCATGGTTAACATACCAAGACACGTAAAGTACTTTGCTCATCCATGGTTAACATACCAAGACACGTAAAGTACTTTGCTCATCCATGGTTAACATACCAAGACACGTAAAGTACTTTGCTCATCCATGGTTAACATACCAAGACACGTAAAGTACTTTGCTCATCCATGGTTAACATACCAAGACACGTAAAGTACTTTGCTCATCCATGGTTAACATACCAAGACACGTAAAGTACTTTGCTCATCCATGGTTAACATACCAAGACACGTAAAGTACTTTGCTCATCCATGGTTAACATACCAAGACACGTAAAGTACTTTGCTCATCCATGGTTAACATACCAAGACACGTAAAGTACTTTGCTCATCCATGGTTAACATACCAAGACACGTAAAGTACTTTGCTCATCCATGGTTAACATACCAAGACACGTAAAACTTTGCTCATCCATGGTTAACGTAAAGTACTTTGCTCATCCATGGTTAACATACCAAGACACGTAAAGTACTTTGCTCATCCATGGTTAACATACCAAGACACGTAAAGTACTTTGCTCATCCATGGTTAACATACCAAGACACGTAAAGTACTTTGCTCATCCATGGTTAACATACCAAGACACGTAAAGTACTTTGCTCATCCATGGTTAACATACCAAGACACGTAAAGTACTTTGCTCATCCATGGTAACATACCAAGACACGTAAAGTACTTTGCTCATCCATGGTTAACATACCAAGACACGTAAAGTACTTTGCTCATCCATGGTTAACATACCAAGACACGTAAAGTACTTTGCTCATCCATGGTTAACATACCAAGACACGTAAAGTACTTTGCTCATCCATGGTTAACATACCAAGACACGTAAAGTACTTTGCTCATCCATGGTTAACATACCAAGACACGTAAAGTACTTTGCTCATCCATGGTTAACATACCAAGACACGTAAAGTACTTTGCTCATCCATGGTTAACATACCAAGACACGTAAAGTACTTTGCTCATCCATGGTTAACATACCAAGACACGTAAAGTACTTTGCTCATCCATGGTTAACATACCAAGACACGTAAAGTACTTTGCTCATCCATGGTTAACATACCAAGACACGTAAAGTACTTTGCTCATCCATGGTTAACATACCAAGACACGTAAAGTACTTTGCTCATCCATGGTTAACATACCAAGACACGTAAAGTACTTTGCTCATCCATGGTTAACATACCAAGACACGTAAAGTACTTTGCTCATCCATGGTTAACATACCAAGACACGTAAAGTACTTTGCTCATCCATGGTTAACATACCAAGACACGTAAAGTACTTTGCTCATCCATGGTTAACATACCAAGACACGTAAAGTACTTTGCTCATCCATGGTTAACATACCAAGACACGTAAAGTACTTTGCTCATCCATGGTTAACATACCAAGACACGTAAAGTACTTTGCTCATCCATGGTTAACATACCAAGACACGTAAAGTACTTTGCTCATCCATGGTTAACATACCAAGACACGTAAAGTACTTTGCTCATCCATGGTTAACATACCAAGACACGTAAAGTACTTTGCTCATCCATGGTTAACATACCAAGACACGTAAAGTACTTTGCTCATCCATGGTTAACATACCAAGACACGTAAAGTACTTTGCTCATCCATGGTTAACATACCAAGACACGTAAAGTACTTTGCTCATCCATGGTTAACATACCAAGACACGTAAAGTACTTTGCTCATCCATGGTTAACATACCAAGACACGTAAAGTACTTTGCTCATCCATGGTTAACATACCAAGACACGTAAAGTACTTTGCTCATCCATGGTTAACATACCAAGACACGTTAAAGTACTTTGCTCATCCATGGTTAACATACCAAGACACGTAAAGTACTTTGCTCATCCATGGTTAACATACCAAGACACGTAAAGTACTTTGCTCATCCATGGTTAACATACCAAGACACGTAAAGTACTTTGCTCATCCATGGTTAACATACCAAGACACGTAAAGTACTTTGCTCATCCATGGTTAACATACCAAGACACGTAAAGTACTTTGCTCATCCATGGTTAACATACCAAGACACGTAAAGTACTTTGCTCATCCATGGTTAACATACCAAGACACGTAAAGTACTTTGCTCATCCATGGTTAACATACCAAGACACGTAAAGTACTTTGCTCATCCATGGTTAACATACCAAGACACGTAAAGTACTTTGCTCATCCATGGTTAACATACCAAGACACGTAAAGTACTTTGCTCATCCATGGTTAACATACCAAGACACGTAAAGTACTTTGCTCATCCATGGTTAACATACCAAGACACGTAAAGTACTTTGCTCATCCATGGTTAACATACCAAGACACGTAAAGTACTTTGCTCATCCATGGTTAACATACCAAGACACGTAAAGTACTTTGCTCATCCATGGTTAACATACCAAGACACGTAAAGTACTTTGCTCATCCATGGTTAACATACCAAGACACGTAAAGTACTTTGCTCATCCATGGTTAACATACCAAGACACGTAAAGTACTTTGCTCATCCATGGTTAACATACCAAGACACGTAAAGTACTTTGCTCATCCATGGTTAACATACCAAGACACGTAAAGTACTTTGCTCATCCATGGTTAACATACCAAGACACGTAAAGTACTTTGCTCATCCATGGTTAACATACCAAGACACGTAAAGTACTTTGCTCATCCATGGTTAACATACCAAGACACGTAAAGTACTTTGCTCATCCATGGTTAACATACCAAGACACGTAAAGTACTTTGCTCATCCATGGTTAACATACCAAGACACGTAAAGTACTTTGCTCATCCATGGTTAACATACCAAGACACGTAAAGTACTTTGCTCATCCATGGTTAACATACCAAGACACGTAAAGTACTTTGCTCATCCATGGTTAACATACCAAGACACGTAAAGTACTTTGCTCATCCATGGTTAACATACCAAGACACGTAAAGTACTTTGCTCATCCATGGTTAACATACCAAGACACGTAAAGTACTTTGCTCATCCATGGTTAACATACCAAGACACGTAAAGTACTTTGCTCATCCATGGTTAACATACCAAGACACGTAAAGTACTTTGCTCATCCATGGTTAACATACCAAGACACGTAAAGTACTTTGCTCATCCATGGTTAACATACCAAGACACGTAAAGTACTTTGCTCATCCATGGTTAACATACCAAGACACGTAAAGTACTTTGCTCATCCATGGTTAACATACCAAGACACGTAAAGTACTTTGCTCATCCATGGTTAACATACCAAGACACGTAAAGTACTTTGCTCATCCATGGTTAACATACCAAGACACGTAAAGTACTTTGCTCATCCATGGTTAACATACCAAGACACGTAAAGTACTTTGCTCATCCATGGTTAACATACCAAGACACGTAAAGTACTTTGCTCATCCATGGTTAACATACCAAGACACGTAAAGTACTTTGCTCATCCATGGTTAACATACCAAGACACGTAAAGTACTTTGCTCATCCATGGTTAACATACCAAGACACGTAAAGTACTTTGCTCATCCATGGTTAACATACCAAGACACGTAAAGTACTTTGCTCATCCATGGTTAACATACCAAGACACGTAAAGTACTTTGCTCATCCATGGTTAACATACCAAGACACGTAAAGTACTTTGCTCATCCATGGTTAACATACCAAGACACGTAAAGTACTTTGCTCATCCATGGTTAACATACCAAGACACGTAAAGTACTTTGCTCATCCATGGTTAACATACCAAGACACGTAAAGTACTTTGCTCATCCATGGTTAACATACCAAGACACGTAAAGTACTTTGCTCATCCATGGTTAACATACCAAGACACGTAAAGTACTTTGCTCATCCATGGTTAACATACCAAGACACGTAAAGTACTTTGCTCATCCATGGTTAACATACCAAGACACGTAAAGTACTTTG
>JAGGCT020003684.1:0-12504 GCA_017654935.2 Phymorhynchus buccinoides
AATTTCAACCAACACTTGACACATAACCAAAGACTCCAAAATTGGAAGATGGGCTACTTAAGAATTACGGCGAGCCGAGCTGATAGAGTTATCGTTACTGGGGTAGTTAACAGTGGCGGCTATGCAAAGACTCATATTGGAATTTGAACGGAGAATTCAACTGGCCTATCGATGTGTTATGTCCTAAAGATGTTTAAAAAGGACACAACCAATGTTTCTGTCCTCACTACTCATACAGGGGAAAAGAGACCAGATGCACACAGTCTTTTATTAGTACAGACAATAGTCACACTTTGGCTCTTTGCTTGCCTCCCCGTGGCGAGCCCGGCTGCAGCTATTTTTATACAGACAGTAGAGAGATAGAAAGAGAGAGCGAGCGAGAGAAGAGTTGAGTGGAGACGGAGAGGAAAGATGGAGAGAGAGAGAGAGAGAAAAACTGACTGGGGTGTGGGTGTGGGTGGGGGTGGGAGTAGAACGCTTTTCAAGCTTCCCCCCCCCTGGTGATACTGGGAGGGGGGGGGGTGGGGGTCTTCCGGTCCAAATCGATTCCGCCCACCAACTTATGGAAGTTATGTGCTTAAAAATACCTCTAATCTGTCAGTCTCTTTCATTCTGCCTTTTCCCTTTGCATGATGTTATCTACTATCCTATCTGCCTTTTCCCGGTCCCTTCGCCTTCCTTTTTTTCAAGACACAGTTCGCAAAGAGAGAGCATTGTTCCGCTAACCGAAGTCAGACATGTGGGCGCATAGATTACACATCTTAACTTTAGGTGCATAAAAGCAGCATGATGCATCTACTTTTTCGTCATTTCACACGAAATTCTCCTGCCCTTTTTTCAAGAAATACTTTCAAAAAGATTTCCTATAGCCAAAGTCAGACATGCTGGGCATAACTATTCTTAGTTAGGCGCATAACGGCAGCATAACACATCTTCGTCCGAAATTGACCTGACAGAAACTTGCCTGAACGCGCCCAAAGAACAAGAACGTTAGGAAGGATGAAGAAGAAGAAGAAGACGTACTTCCCCTTCGTCTCCGCTCTCTCTCTCTCTCTTCGCGTGCGCGATGGCCAAAGTGACAATGAGTATGAAACACTCTTTCTGCCATAGGTCAAGATGTGCCCTCCCCGCTGAAATGAAAGACCTTACACATTTGTGATCCATTTTCTTGGAAGGTGAAATGCTGCCTCTTCTTGGAAATGTAAAACCGAAAGTTTTACTTTCGTGTGTTTGAGACTGGCTGTCTGTTGAAAGCCACAATAGCAAACAAGTGTGTCGCCGAGTGGCAGATAAGTCCCCGAGCAAGTAAATGTGGGGAGGGGGTAGGTGTAGGAAGGAGATAGCTGCCACGGGGTTAAAACTGCCACGGGGTTAAAACTGCCACGGGGTTTAACTGCCACGGGGCGATTGCTAGTATGATTTCAATTGTCAAGTAAATAAAATAATTATTATGTACAACCTGCGAGAGTAATGACACTCTGATGAAAGATCTGTCAATGTTTATAGTTCATCACAACTCACAGCTACGACATGATGGCCAACGCTTGCTTATCAACACAATTTATATAACATAAAAAGTACATATACGCACATAGATGACTAGTGTTGATGTATCTTAAGCACCAAAAAAGTTCGTGATGATTCATCAAAAGTTCAGTGACGATCCATCATTTAAGTTACTGTGTTGAATCTGAAGCACAGTCCGCCATTTTAACACACACAGTACACACTCAGTCAGTTGACAGTTGGAACAATAAAACTGTAAAAAATATTAACACATTTCCGGAAGAAAACCACTGCACTTGATGTTCAGCACTCAGGTATGTAAAGGAGTGTTTAGGCCAGGGTAAAGGGACGGAGGGAGGCGAAAAACAAAGCAAAAAAGGACAATTTCGGTAGCAGACATCAATTTCATGTCCTCCATGATTACCGGAAGCGGAACCCCCTCTTCAGATGATGCGGGTCTCCTCGTACCCACAGATTTTTACATGCATTTTAACAGTATTTATCCCTCTCCAGATTATGCGGGTTCTCCAGGACCCATACTCGTCAAAGAGTCACCATGTGTTTATCCTTATCCAGATGGTGCGGGTCTCCCACAACCCATACTCAATGCACTGCATGCAGTGACATATTTCTGCTCTTTAAAGTATGGGTCCTCCGTGACCCGCGTTACATAGGAGAAGTATGTTAAAATGACGTATCTAATTATTACTTTAGTTTTTACTGTATTGGCACCACAATTTGCTGACATATGCCACACTATGTTTTTAAAAAATACCTAAAATCTTATTATCATAGTCCAAATAGTTCCTGAGGTATTAAGTCATTTGTGCGTCTCTGGGTCTTGGACGACCCATGAAGCACGGTAAAGGTTAAAGGGACACCCTGACGGATGAGTTTTTTTTTTGCAAGAAACACGTCGAGATCACCAGAAAGACAGCCTTTTCAGCTCTTTGCTGTGGTTTCCTATAAATCAAACCTTCAAAATGGCGATTCCTCTTTGGCGGCGTTGTCGGGAGAGAGAAGCCGTTTAGGACGGGGTGGGTGGAGGCCACTCAAGAGTGGTTGAAGCTTCTTTCTTCTTTGTAGTGCAGTAAATAAAATTGGAGCTATTTCCGTTGTTGAGAGCGACTCATTTTGGAAAACTATAAAACAGCTTTTTTTTAAATGCTTGTATTGTGGAAATTTCGAGCAAACGATTTGGTCTGACTCAGGCGGCCATTACAAAAGACAAGCCACTTCCTTGTCTTTTAATCAAAGAATCTGACTTCCAGCACCTCCGCCAAGGAGGAATCGCCGATTTGATGGTTTGATTTCTAGGAAACCAGAGCAAAGTGAAGTGTTGCGATCTCTGTAAAAGGTGTTTCCCTGGTGATCTCGACGTGTTTCTTGCAAAAACACTCATCCGTCAGGGTATCCCTGTGATTACATCTTAATGGTCCCCTTTGTATTATTCGTAAATTGCTAAACATTCGGACATATTTTTAATTTCAACAAGCCTTCTGCAATAATTACATGGGTGCTCCTGGGAAATAACAAAAATCCTGCAAGGCTGGGGTTCAGGGGCCACCCAGTTAACAACTTGACTTAAACAATTCTAAAAAAATATAAAGTTTCTGGTAAAGGCATGTACATATTTATATGTAATGTAATCATTTCTTTTATATTCTACACATGCAGGAAACCGACAAAACGTTTATAAATATGAAATGTTTTGCTTTTCAAATTTTCACAATCCAGTGACGCCAGCTCCAGGCAATTAAAAAATCCTGCATTTCAGGACATCCTGAAAGCAGGAGCATCCATGTATTTAAAACAATGTCTTTGTCTAACCTGGAACATGGTGCCCTTGATGCCCTCCACCACCTTCCTGTTGCCCCCCACGGCACATGTGGCCAGCACCACTTCATAGTGCCTCAACTCCTCAGTGCTGGCCTGGAACAGCAGGCGCCGGTACCTCTTCATCTGCTTCACCGTCACGCGGTGCACATGAGGCTGCTGCCGGCACTGCTCAAAGTGCTTTTCAAACTCCTCGATCTCCTCCGCGTAAGGTTTGCCGTCTTGTCGGATGAGGTGGTGAAGAGCCATGTCCTGTTCAGAAACAAAAATACAAAAATACAAAAAAACAAAGTAGCGGTGATATGCTGTGATAGTACGAACAGAAAGGCCAAAGCTTCATAGGGAATTTTCCATGCATTTCGATTTGATGCACTTTGTGTGTTCAATGCTAATACTGTTTCATCCTATGAAATGAATCGCTGTATGTGGAGGTGCCCAGGGACGTTTTAGGCAGCCTAATTATTCGCTTTTTTCTTTAATGGTGGGCAATGCACTATAACCGTGGTGCAGAGGCATGATGCATGTTGCATATGATGTCAAATAGATGATGTCCATAATTGTTTTCAACGACAGCTAATTAACTGTAAACCTTTCAGCGACATGAAAAGTTGGCCATCATCTAAAACATTGAACGGCCTTTAGAAAGGCAGAAAAAAGATATCAATTACATTCACCTTTGCTTTCATAAGAGAATAATAATCTGACACTTGGATGAAAAGTTTCTGCATTGACAATGGGAATCTGAAACGCGATGTATCTTGACATTAGCCTCTCACTGTATAAAAATCACCAATCCATGTAAGACATTGCATAATTTGTGTACGTGGTAAGATTTAATGTGGTGAAAGCCCTGACATGGCCTTAGTTGTCGACGGGGCTGTAATTTTAATCTTAACAAGGGCGTCGCCGAGCGGCAGACATGTCCGTCACCAGCAATGCCACGCACTTGCGACACCCCGTAGAGTGTCACATCCTGACACAAAATTGGAAGGGATTCTGTCTTCTAGTTCACGAGATACAGCTTGATAAGTTGAAGAAGAAACATATAGCGCAAAGAAGGAAATTTCGGTTTTCAAGGTCACACTTCAAGGTCAAGGTCAGCATGGTGATAATTTATGCTCAGGTGTTTTCTTCTCTAGGGTATACAGTACCACACACAATCTGAAGCGCTTC
Source organism: Phymorhynchus buccinoides (assembly GCA_017654935.2). Classification (NCBI taxonomy): domain Eukaryota; kingdom Metazoa; phylum Mollusca; class Gastropoda; order Neogastropoda; family Raphitomidae; genus Phymorhynchus; species Phymorhynchus buccinoides. Next base: position 4,516 of record JAGGCT020003684.1, read on the forward strand.
TGTCAAGTACAAATGTGGAAAATATGGCTTAAAACCCAATTTGTAGACCCCTACCACTTTCAAGGCCTACTGATCGCCCGGTCCGTGACCTTGACCTTGATCGGTATGCCACCATCAGAACGGGCATAAGCCAAAGTACCTTCATGCCAAATTTGAAGACTCTAACACTAACGGTGTGGGAGTTATGGCCCCTGAAAGATTTTCGGTTTTCAAGGTCGTACGCCAAGGTCAAGGTCACGACGGCAAAATGGTTTGCGCGGATGCCTTCCTCTCATGGTGACACACCAGCACACAAAATTTGACGTGATTCTGTCAACCCGTTCGAAAGATATCCTTGGGACAGACAGAAGGAGAAAAAATGACCCTCCGATTTTCAGGGCTCCAGCGATCTTTTTGACCTTGACCTTGACCTTGATCGGTATGCCATCATCAGAACGGGCATAAGCCAAACCACCTTCATACCAAGTTTCAATATCCTATGTTGATCGGTGCCCGAGATATGGCTAAAAATAGATTTTCGGTTTTCAAGGTCGTACGTCAAGGTCAAGGTCACGACGGCAAAATGGTTTGCGCCGATCTCTTCCTATTAAGGAGGCACACCTTCACACAAAATTTGACGCTATTCGGTCAAGCGGTTCGGGAGATATCCTTGGGACAGACAGAAAGAAAAAAAAGAAAGAAAAAAAATAATAAAAAAAATTATAACAGACAAACCAGACGATCGCAATAGTCCGTCTTGGTGACGGACTAAACTAGCGCAACGCTGAGTACCGGTAACGCCTAGTAATGGGTAACGCCTAGTAACGGTAACGCCAAGTACTGGTAACGCTGAGTACAGCAAATTTGAAGCGATTCGGTTAAAACTATCCCGACAGCAGCTGCAGAGAGACACACTTCCCCTCTGACGGCACTCACAGCTGGCGCCTGTTCCCTGTAGAAGGCAGATTTCAGCACATTTCTGTTGTTGTTTTCAATAGCTAAACAAATGCTAACAATAAAGTGTTTGGCATCAACAGAAAGAGCAAACACTGAACTGAACGGTTATGTTAGAAATAAATCATTACCTGGTACTGTCTCGTCGTGCTTATCTCTGAAAGTAACAAGGGTAACAGAGTAAACAAAAATAATGTTCCGTTTTTATAACACCAAACAAAAGGTAAAACGGGCAAAAAATGTTGATGCTTATTTTTTTAGGATGGAAGGTCAGTTCAACGTCGCGTATCGGCTTTCGCCATGTACGACGGGCTGAACAAACCAACCAGGGTATAAACAAAAATTTATGTTCCTGAATCACTGTCTTAGCCAAAAGGCCGAGAAGCGATCAGAATTAACAATTGATTTTTTTAGTCTTCTCTATCATTATTTATACCTTTTCACGTCATCCTATAACAGGAACGGATTATAGGTGGTTTTCTGGTCGCTGGAAACCCCCATTATGTACAGCATGTACAGCATGATCCGCCCCATCTAAAAATGTGCTATATACCGCAAACATGAGAAAGAAGGCCCAGCCGAGTGCCACCAAAACACTTATTTTAACATCTAATTATTGCATTAACTCCTTGTTTTTGGATCTCATTATTATCATTTACATTTCATTAATGCGTTTAACCAAAGATATTCTAAAAGGGTAAGCTGGATTACTTAAAAGCTCGGCGAACCGGGCTGATAGAGTTATAGTTAGTGCGGACGTGTACACTATTCACAGTGGAGGCTATCCAAAAACTCGGACTGGAACTTGAACGGAGAATTCAACTGGCCTATCGATGTGTAAAATGTGTCACGTTTCAAAGGGACATAACCAGTGTTTCTGTCCTCACTACTCATATAGGGAAAAGAGACCGGATGTTTTATCTTCCCCTGTACAGTCTTTGGTTTAACTCAGTGTAAAATGCGCGTGAGTTTTTGTGCAAGAATACATAATGATAATGAATATCATTAGGTCCGTGCATTCAAACATAATTAATATCATTAGAATGTATTTACGGTTTGTCAACACCAACACGATATCTACAGCTGTTATCTTTTTTGGTTGGTAATCATTAGCTTCTGAAGTTTTTATGTACAAAAGTCGACTAGATTTCCACCTGGTGTTCCTGGCGCTTTTGTTATGAAGAAAGCCAAAAGATCTTGTCTTGCTTACTCACACGTCAGCACCACTTTTACGTCATCAAACAAAAAATGCGTCATTGGGTGATGACAATTTTCTGGGCGACAAAAGTAGGGGATATCAGGGCTTGTCCGACCCTGACCCTGCGACAGGTTCCTCATTTCATTTTTATTGCTAAGTGTTTTGCTGTAGAATTATTTCGATCTTGTGAAAGCCTCATGCTGTCCTCCTGCCGTGTCCTGTGTAAGATTGGAAAGTGTCCATTAATTTGAGAAAAGTTGAGAGCAAAAAAGTCTAATTTTTGCTATTATTTGTAACGAATGAATCTGAATCAACTGAATTTTCTATAAACGTATGTTGTCAACATGTCCATACATTTACTCAACAAGTGGTCTAAAAATGAGCTTCTACTTCAGTTGGCTTACCTTTTATGGCGAGAAAATCTAAAAAGTAGGCGAACCAGCTCCGTTCTCCCCCATTTTCAGTGCAGTAAGTTTACTTTATTTTCCACCCCGAAACTGATCCCGTTCATATGGTCTTAATCTGTGCAATAAGAGTTTTAAACACTAAATATCATTCGGGACATGACAATTGCTATTGTGAAGATTTGTTCAATTTGCATTAAAATAGCTCTCAACCTTGTAAACTGTGGACTATATTCTTTGTGGATTAATGGATTTTGCTATGTTGGTGCAGCGGTTGCTATGATTCAGATCTACATGGAGGCGCATCTCGCCTCTTCAATGCATTGTGATTTTCTGCTGTTTTTATATAAATGGTAAGATCAGTATATATACGTTATTTGGATTTGGGCATGGTACATGACTTTTGTGATGTCTCGAGACCGTGTTCTTTAGCATACTCGAGCTGAAGCTCTCGTATGCTAAAGAACAAGGTCTCGACATCACAAAAGTCATGTACCATGCCCAAATCCAAATAACTTATATTACTGTACAAATTCACTTCACTTAGTTTATGTACAAAGGGTACCCACTTCCTGTATCTGGAATGTCTATGGCACTCACACTCAGCGCTCTAGTTATCTGATAACGGTTCTCCTCTTACAGCGTGCATTCCATCACGCATACTAACCGCCAGCATTCAAACTAAAGAGTACAAAGCAACATGTCCCTACGTGTCACTATAGTGTTAGTTTCTCCTAGAGTGATCATGGAAAAGACAGGGATTTTTAAAAAATTGAAACCACAGCAGCCTGTTGCTACGTCCAGAGATGTGGATGTTCCCAGCCACAGTAGGTTGTGGTCACGTCGGGGACGGATTAGAGACAAGAACCACAGCCAAGTGTGGTTACGTCTAGAAAGTGTTAAGAAACGGCAGAGTTATAAGGCCCCGTTTCCCGTTGGCGCTGCTCTGAGAGTGATGCGCTCTCCCTAGTAACGGTAACGCCTAGTAACGGTAACGCCAAGTACTGGTAACGCTGAGTACAGCAAATTTGAAGCGATTCGGTTAAGAAAAGGCGGAGTTATAAGGCCCCATTTCCCATTGGCGCTGCTCTGAGAGTGATGCGCTCTCCCTAGTAACGGTAACGCCTAGTATAACCGGTAACTAGTAACGGTAACGCCAAGTACTGGTAACGCTGAGTACAGCAAATTTGAAGCGATTCGGTTAAGAAACGGCGGAGTTATAAGGCCCCGTATCCTGTTGGCGCTGCTCTGAGAGTCACGCGCTCTCCTGATTCTCTTCCAATTTGCTGTCAGGCTTCGCCCCTGCCACAGCAAGCCTGACAGCAAAGTTGAAGTGATTCGGTTAAGAAAACGGCGGAGTTATTTGTGAAAAGGTGAAGCGGCGTATATTGCGCGCGTTTCTAAATCGATTCGCTTCCGTTTTGGCGCATCGATAGTCACCGTCCCCGGTCATATACCTGCCAAATGTGAAGGCAATCGGTCCAGAAATACCGGAGATATGGGCGCCGAGAGGCCGGAGGATACGCGTTTCGCGCATTTGCCAAACCGCGCAAATGACACGGCCGCCTCGGTTGCCGTTGCCATTGCCCCGTTAGGGCTCATAGCAAATTTGAAGTGATTCGGTCAAAAAACGGCGGAGCTATAAGGCCCGTTTTGTGTTTCACACGCACACACACACATACAGACAGACACACACACACTTGCCTTTTTTTATTATATGATGTATAATTTGTAAATAGAGTAACTCCATGTTTCGTTTCAAACCATCTATTGGCAAAATATTGTTTTTACATTGTATGTGAAACTTTCTTAGAGAAGCGAGAAACTAAATAAATCCATTTTGTACAACATGCCTTCGCACGACTAGAGTGAAAAGACAAAGCAATAAGGAATGAACACAAACGTCACCTGCAGTTCAGGATCACAGCGGAGATCCCGCATGCCTCGCAATGGTTTGATGTCTGCAGTGGGGCCAGGGTAGTCCTTGGCTTCAATGGCTGACCCATACGCCCTCACCATCTTGGGACAGTTCTCTGGGCCCAGCTTGAGTTTCAGCTCTCCTGCAAGAAGGTAGTTTTAATTAGTGTTTACAGGCTAACTGCTATATTCTTAATTAAACCGTAACCCATCATGTCCTATAGCCTATTTCTAAACAATGAATTATGTAGAACATTTGGGAACTATATCAGAAACGATCAAATAAAACTGGAAATATATAAAAGCCCGTTTTGTCTCCCTTCTGTGGTACACTGAAGACGGGCTTACAGCTCGAAACGTTTGTTCTTTCTCTTCAATGAAAGGGCCAAAATCCAACCTGTTTGTTTGCTGTGTTATTTTCTATATAAAAGCCATTATTCGGAATAACAGCCGTATTATTCAGGCTGATGTTGTTGTTGTTTTCCTGTACCCTGTATCTTTACTAATTCAAGATCAAGCCTTTAAGAGACTGGAATCGTGTGTTAGCTGATACCTGCAAAGTACTTTGAGTTGTCTCCAATATATGTGTTCTATGGGGAAGCCACTCCCGAACTGAATAGATATATCTTCAGACTAAAGACTGGACATTGCCCACTCCTGTCCCTTCTCTACAGCCTTACAATGTCCCACACAGACGAATGTCCGTGTCGTGCTAGTTCGCAGATCCCTGCAGGACTGTCCTTCCTTTTTTTAGCTTGAGACGCGAGACATGGCTGAGGCCTGTGGTGCTCAGGGACAAGCTGATGAGGCCTCTTTTGGCAAAGGAACAAGAAAAGAAAAGAAGAAGTCTTCATGGCAATGATCTGCATTGTGCCAGTACTTTCAAGTTTTCGTTGCGTTCTCCATATCAAAATAATCTTCACTAACAGTACAGCAGCATTATCTTAGATGTAGGAACATTGAGAAGGCTGACTCACGGGCCACCAGGTCTACTGATTTGTTGGAGGGTCCACAGTAGAGCACTGTCTTCTGGCCCTTGCCGTCCGCCTGCAGCCGTCTGTTGATCTGACAGAACAGGTACACCAGCTTGATGCCCGTGTTCGTCTTGCCAGAGCCTGCCATACATAAGACTAAAACGTTAGACTAGTCTTTATGTATGGTGTTCGAATGAATACCATGTATGGATAATTAGGTACGTGGATTCAATATATACAAGCAAAAGGTAGCTGGAGTATTCCCCATTCTCTCGTGTCAGCAAAACTGCAATGATTTGCAAGCAAGATAACTCTTCAAAATGAAAAGAAAAAAATCAAACAAAGATACAAAAAGCACAAAAAAGAAAGAATCATGCCAAATGGCAGTCGACTTAGGTTGTCACCAGTGAGAATTTATGTTTCTCAGTTAATATCGTAACGCGTTTGGGTGTCAAGTTACTGAATCAACATCTTTGTCCTGGACAATAAGGTGCATTTTTGTTTGCATTTCCACTAGTGGCCACCCACAATTTAAGTTCCTCGTGGGGTACGTGGCCTAATACTCGAGATCTGGTCTGATAAAAATAAGGAAAATGGTTACAGGCCCAAAGGTCCAAAGCTTATTTTTTTCTTTCTGATATCTAACGCTAGATGGTATCATGTAAAGAAACACTTGAGTCGCAAACCAGCTAAATAAAAAAAGAGTACAAACCGCATCGCTACCATTTGTTTCTAATGACAAATACTGTTATAGCAACAGTATAACTACGCTCGTCACGATAGGCCAGTAATTCTTCGCCTCGCTGTTAGAAATATGTGCATGATGCAGTCTTTGCGATGGCCAACACGCCACTTCCTTCCACATACACATGCTCCCCCACCCCCACGTGCCAACATTCAACTTCTTGAAGCCTGTTTCAATGACTGACTGACCTGGCGGACCCTGGATCATGCTGACACTCCTGGTCAGGGCTTTCTTGATGGCCTCCAGTTGAACCATGTTGTTCCTGGGCAGCTTCCGGCACTTGTAGACCTCGTGATATTGGTCCTTTTCACCCAGCACCCGATGATCTTCATCTGCAAAGGATAATTATCATGCATGGCATAAGAAAGTTAAAATAACGAAGCCTATGATTTTTGGTGAATTATTCATCTTTGTTGCATGACAATGTCACCTCCATTTATGGGCAGCTGCGAACTCAAACTATTTCCAAGTTGTAGTCAAAGACATATATAATAAAAAGGCAGTGTGTGTCTGGTGTGTGTGTGTGTTGTCTGTGTGTGTTGGAAACACAAAAACGGGGCCTTATAAATCAGCCGTTTTTCGACCGAATCGCTTTCAAATTTGCTGTGAGCCCTAACGGGGCGATGGCAACGGCAACCGAGGCGGCCGTATCATTTGCGCGGTTTCGCAAATGCGCGAAACGCGTATCCGCCAGCCTCTCAGCGTTACCAGTACTTGGCGTTACCGTTACTAGGCGTTACCGTTACTATGGAGAGCGCGTCATTCTCAGAGCAGCGCCAACGGGAAACGGGGCCTTATAACTCCGCCGTTTCTTAACCGAATCGCTTTCAAATTTGCTGTACTCAGCGTTACCAGTATTTGGCGTTACCGTTACTACGCGTTACCATTACTACGCGTTACCGGTACTCGGAGTTGCGCTAGTATTAAAAATACACTTTGTTGGCTTTTTTGTGTCCATGTTTGTGTCCTATAGTACTTCATCCCCACGCCTCCACCCCACCTTCAATATTTCCCTTATCAAGTCTTAAACGGCTGACCAGTAAAACCATGTGATGTGTCCTGGTGAGGATGAAACCATGATGTCGTTTCCAAGTCTTATGTTAGGATATTGTAGCCAAAAGGAAAATATGACTTCGGATATTGAAAATGGCTGCCGTGCGATGTAAAACATCTGGCTAGCAATGGTTCATCAAGGACAAATTGGATAGGGAACAAACGAAGGAAAGAGTGACTTACCCAGTTTGGGAAGCTTCTTGCCGAACGCAATGGCACGGGCCAGCTTCCGTCCGTCCAGGGTCTTCAAGCTTACAGGAGAATCTCCTGGGCTCTCCTGCGTAGACAGTACAAATGATTTACACCCATCTGTTTGGGTTTTATTCAGGTTTTGGGACTTTGATCAATAGAATTTACAAACTTCTTTTGATATTTTATTCACAATCTTGGACAATGATCAATCATACAATATCCACACAAAACAATTAACAGATTTGCATCTTCCACATACATGTAACTAATATTCATCAATGCAATATGTCTATATTATAATTACGTCTGGGGAACACGTTGTCAGTGCCTGTGTCCGCATATTCCCATGGGTAAATGTATAATTCCTGCATTATGTATAGGCTGTGAACATATGTGTTCCACACTATTCACAATGTGAATTTTGTGTGGGAAATGTGCACGGTTTCGGAGGGGTTTATTAAGTGCTGCAGCATACACTGCAATCCATCCACAATTTCAGAGCATCATCAGTGTGGAATGGACCCAGTGACTGTCCTCCTAACTGACGGGATTATCGTTCAGCAGCCCCAAACA
>JAGGCT020003685.1:0-12497 GCA_017654935.2 Phymorhynchus buccinoides
ACGAGCTGCACAAGATTTATATATTCAATCATTTCTCAAATAAACAGGATAATTTTGTTTTTTGATATAAGTGGTGTAAACGTATAGACATAGCATCATGTCAACACACGACAGACAAGATGACTATAGGCTTATCTTGTGTAGGTATTAAAAACATACTTTAAATCACGTTACATTTTAATTTAACCCCTTCCCTGCCCAGTCCTCTGTCTTACTACTGGTGTGTGATGTCCTTTGGTGATGTCGATAACTTTTGATGTCATAGCTCTGGAATGATGGGTTTTGGGTTAAGACAATTCAAGGGAAAGATAATATCTCTAGATCATTCCCATATATTGAGTCAACATGTTGTTTTACATTTTATAAGAAAACTCTGATTGTCCCTGTTTTCCTCCCTGCAGTGAGGTGTTACAAAAACGAATCCCAAAGCTAATAAGAAACCTGGTAAAACAACAAAGTGAATTTGTCATTAGGGCCATAATGAATTACAACTAAAAATAAAACAGCATTGTGTACAGCCGGAATGGGAAAACTACATTTACACAATACGAAGTGTCCAAAAATATAGATTATGCGATGTTTTAGTGTTGACAAACATGTTAGTCATTGAAACACATATCTCTAATATATGAACAATTGGTTTTTGAAAACCTAAATGTGAATCTCCGGTTTGCTTATCACCGACGTTTATACTTTTTGTCTGTGGCTTATTGCGGAAAGTCTACATATATATCGTTTCCTGTCTTCCGCGTACGTATTTTATTGTCCACGAGAAGACAATTATCGCTAAGTGTTCCATAAATCTTGTGTCCTTCATAATGATACAATATAATATGCTTTTTTATCTTACTGATAGCCTTCATCTTATAGATCACTTCGATTACAACATGACGAATACCTAACTGAAAGGAACAAAAATTAAAAAAAAAAAAAAATATTAATACCAAATGGCTCACAGAGCAAACATGGGAGTATTCATCTCTCGCAACCTCCCTCATCTTGCCGTCCTGTGTTGTGGCACTTACAGGTGATTCTTTAACTGACTTTGTACACTACTACTCATGCACACGAAATGTAAACATTATAAAAAAACATAAGAACTCCTGTAAGCAAGTTCTTACACTCAGTGGACGCTGAGCTGGCTCAAACATCCTTCGTGTAAGTGTGTGCAATACTAGACTTTAATTTTGCTTTGTCATTCTATTTTTATTTCCTGTGTCACACAACTTCTCCAATGCAGAATTTGTCAATCCTTATATCCTGTAACTTCCTGAAAATGTTAGCCACAATCGGACGAAAAAAGGGAAGAAAAAATCCTCTAGCAATGCAATAGTATTCTATCTAAAATGTAGAATGCTAATAATAGGATGCATCACACGTATGCACTACCAAACAACATGAATGTACATCATGCACCACAGACACACACCACTACATACATACACCTACGCACACGCAACACACGCACACAGAAAAACTTACTGGAACACGCACACGCACCGCAACACGCACACGCACCACACACACACACACCACACACACACACACACACACAAACACATACACACTCATAATACAAAAAGTGGAAAGCAGACAACCCACACACAGAGGATTGAGGCGGAGGAAAAAAGCTTTGTCAGTTTACTTCTTTAACCCCCATAAAGATGATTTTGAGGCTGACTTGACTTGACTTATTATTTTCAGTTCTAATTGAAGCAAATAAGTCCACAGGATTTAGATCAGATCTAGCCTGTATATTTTGTATCATGGACATTGGTCTATACAGTAACCTGAATGAGTATACATTGGATAATCACAGATCTAATATGTATCTCTCTCTGTATCTGTGTGAGTGTGTGTATGTGCATTTGTGTGCGTGCATAATACGAGCAGGGAACGTTGTACACTTACCCCACACGTTTTGTCATAGCATTCTAGTAAGCTAATTTGTGGTGTGCAATTTATGCATACCGATGGGCTTTGGAGTCAAAACGGACTATCTTTTAGACAGTCCATGACGTATTATTGAACATTTGTAAAAACTAATAACTTGTTTTTTAAAATATACTGCAAAACATAAAAAGCTAATCCCCATTTACATGTATTTTGCAGTATTTTTTTATCAAGCTCTTGTTTTTGCAATAACATCAATAATACGTCTGGAATTATCTAGAGATAGTCCGTTTTGACTCTAAGCATCGATATCACATTTATACATAACCATGCACTTCAACCCCAACCAAGTGTGTAAAGGAAACCTTTAGTAAAATGGTAGATTCCTGGCGGGGCGAAAATGTGTTTACGTCCTCTCGTCTGAACCAGACACATATGGGACATTTTGTAAATACAAACATGGTGGGAACAATACTGAGGCATGCCCGGAGGGCAGTACGAACCAGTATACCGATTTGTGTGTGTATTATACAGATAGCTTAGCGGTGACCACGCCTCGGTTAATTAAACCTCATCGGCTATGGCAACCGCCACAGTTATGATAGATTCCTACTTATGTCTAACTAGGAGGTCCCCCCCCCCCCCCCCCCCCCCACCCCCCCCTTTTTCATTTAAAAAATAATATTGTGAAGAAATACATGTATGGGAAGGAAATGACGATGGTTTCATGGGGCTCCTTTAGATCTCTACGATTTCTCTCCTGTTTGTGTGTCTCTCTCTTTGTCTCTTTCTCTGTCTGTCCCTCTGTCGCTCTGTGTCTCCGTCTCTGTCTTTCTCGTCTGTCTGTCTGTATGTCTGTCTCTTTCTCTTTCTCTCTCTAGTTTTCTCTTTCTCTCTCTATCATTATAAGTGGTGGGGTGGGTGTGATTTTGTTATATGTGGCCTGGCGTCTTTAAGTGTCTCATCAGTGTGTTTTCAGTTGGTTGCGAAAGTTACTGTAGATTATGTCATTCATTTATTTGGGCGTGATTGGGAAATTGACTGAGGGATCAGGGAAGGTGGTTTTGTCAATGTTTTGATGATACTTTTTGTTCATTTTTGGTTTACTATTCATTTTAGTTATTCTGTAAAGCCTTAGAAGCTTAAAGATTAGGCGCTAATAAAAGTTGTCTTAATAAATAAATAAATACAAAATTTTAAAGGGAATGTACAAATGACCCTACAAACCCACAGACCATCATACTTAATTAATAAGGAAAGTCCTTTAAAAAGTAAGAAAATGACAAATAATGAATAGTGAGGCCCAAGAGAGGGTATAGTGAAATGAATAAGGGGAAGGAACTCCTCATCTCAGGAATGAACTTGGTCCACCGGGGTCTGTATTGTTTTTGGTCACTACTTCACTTTGCTAGCGAATGGTGCCATTAAATAACTTTGGTAAAAATGGAGTTAATTACGATACGTTCCCTTCCCTTATTCATTTCACTAAACAAAATGGACGTCCTCTCTTTTATGACACCTTGTATACTTTTCCCTATGTCGCTGTTTCTCTCTCTGGTCTGTTAAACTTTTAGCAAATGTTCATTATCACATGCAGTTGGCACCTTAGGGATGTGTGTATCTGTGTGTGAAAGAAAAATCATGTCATTGCTTGTAAAGGAGTCCATTTACAAAACTGCACAACTATGTCTTAAAAGACCTTGCTATGAGTATATTGTTGCAACATTTGTTACTCTATAGAACCTTCTAGTCGGAATTCACGGTTTTGCGTATTGATGTTTATTAGACATGCAGGTTTAAGATGTACACGGATCTGGCAGAGTGTGTGGAGGAATAACAGTTTCTGGTATATTGCTTGCCAAATTTTGCATGATTTTTTCGGCGTATTCTATGTTATTTTTCTTATTTGTTATCGCCCCTACCCCACTGTTCCGTTTGACATGGGCAGATGGCCCAGTTCATTAAATCTTGTTCTTGTTCTTGTTCTTGTTCTTGTTCTCTGTCTCTCTCTCTCTCTCTCTCTCTCTCTCTCTCTCTCTCTCTCTCTCTCTCTCTCTCTCTCTCCTCTCTCTCTCTCTCTCTCTCTCTCTCTCTCGGCCTCCCCTCTTCTCTCTCTCTCTCTCTCACTCCTCTCTCTCTCTCTCCTCTCTCTCTCTCTCTCTCTCTCTCTCTCTCTCCCTCCCTCTCTCCTCTCTCTCTCTCACTCTCTCTCTCTCTCTCTCTCTCTCTCTCTCGTCTCTCTCTCTCTCTCTCTCTCTCTCTCTCTCTCTCTCTCGTGTTGTGTGTGTGTGTGTGTGTGTGTGTTGTGTGTGTGTGGTGTGTGTGTGGTGTGTGTGTGTGTGTGTGTTGTGTGTGTGTGTGAGTATGTGTGAGTGTATGTCTGTCTGTCTGTCTGTCTGCCTGTCTCTGTCTCTATCTTTGTCCCGTGACTCTGTTTCTCCATCTGTCTTTCTCTGTTTATTCCTTTCTCCCTATTGTCTCTAGATCTCTCTGTGTGCACGAGTCTGCGTGTGTGTGCGTGTCAAGGTCAAAGTCAAAGTCAAAGTCAAAAATGGTATTTTCAGATGGAACTTTGACTAGGCAATAATGGTTTGCTTTTTTACATCAATGCGCGCGCGTGTGTATGTGTGCGCGCGTGTGTGTGTACATGTGTGTGCATGTGTGACGATATATATGTGTGTATTTATGTGTGTGTGCGTATGTGCGCACGCGCGCAAGTATGCATGTGAGTTTGAATCTCCCTGTATGTACGATATGTCTGTACACCTATGTAGCTTGCTCAGTGCATCGATCGAGATACCTTGAGATCAGCAGGTGTGATCAAAACAGAAGGCAGGGTGGGGGGTGGGGGTGGGGGTGGCGGATCAGTCAGTTAAGAAAGGGGTGGTTCCAATGGCGTGATTGCGGGGGAGGGTAGGTGGGAGGGGATGGAGGACCTGACGGTAATTTGAATATACAAGGGCAAGAAAGTCTCTCCTGGTTTCATTAACCCCCTTGACTGCCAGAGAAAATGGAAGACAAAATCATTGGGCAAATCATGACATAAAAAAAAGACAACTGAAAGAGCTAATCTGGCAAAAATGGTCTAGGGATATAACTCTCTTGACTGCGTTAGAGCGAAAGCCAGCATATCAGGGTTATTCCTCTTCCTCTGATGACATCATCAGTGATGCCATCAGGTCAGTAAATAATGCGTTGTGGCAGTCAAGGGGTTAATACTATTAATAATATTATAAATAATACATATGCATTGCTAACAATTCGGGGACTTTCCTGGTGTTGCACTGCCTCCGGGCATTGCCTCCAGGATCGTTCCTACCATTTGTATATCTGCTAATGTCCCATATGTGTCTGTTCCAGACCGGAGGACGTTAAGCAGACTTTCATTCATTCATTCATTCATTCGCCTCTGGGCGTGTTGTTGTTGCTGCTGTTATTGTTGTTGTCGTTCCCTGGCTTAAAGACTCCAGGGATCATCCCAACAGCCGAAGCAATTGAACACTATGGTACATACAAATGCACCAACTAGGGGTGAGAACATTTTCGTGTGTGACCGTTTTTGATGATTTTTTGTTTTTAAATTATTAACCCGCCACGTGGGCAGCCACACTCCGACTTCGGAGGATCCTGGATCCTGTAAGCATGAGTACGCCCTAGACAGTCAGCACGGGTGGTAGTAGTAGTAGTAGTACAGTGGAACCTCCCTTATAAGACCTGCCGTTATAAGACTCCCTCCCACATAAGACCTACTTCTCTGAGACATTGCCCTTCTTTGTAAGTAGCCTATTAAAATTACCTCCCTTATAAGACCTCATTTGGGGTGTTTTTTGAAGGTCGTAAAAGGGAGGTTCTACTGTAGTAGTACATCCACGATGTGAATTAGACTGAAACTCCCAACATGGGCAGGTCAGCGTGAGTGTGTCTTGGCCAGTTAACACGGGTAGTATGCAAGTAGTGTGTAAGACATAATATTATAGACTAAATAAACAGACACTCGTTTTTGAGGGGAGTTTAGTCTACTTTTGCCACCCGTGTTGGCTGTCTACAACGTACTCATGATTACTCGCCCTGGCAAGAAAAAAACACCCCACCCAAAAACTCTGGTACTGTCTTCGTCTTCTTCTTCTTCTTCTTCCTTCTTCTTCTTCTTCTTCTTCTTCTTCTTCTTGTTCTTCTTCTTCGTCTTCTTCTTCTTCTACTTCTTCTTCTTCTTCTTCTTCTTCTACTACTTCTACTTCTTCTTCTTCTTCTTCTTCTTATTATTATTCTTCTTCTTCTTCTTCTTCTTCCTTCTTCTTCTTCTTCGTCTTCTTCTTCTTCGTTCGTCGTCGTCGTCCTCTCGTCTTCTTCTTCTTCTTCTTCTTCTTCTTCTTCGTCTTCTTCTTCTTCTTCTTCTTCTTTCTTCTCTTCTTCTTCTTTCTTCTTCGTCGTCGTCGTCGTTCGTCGTCTTCTCTCTTCTTCTTTTTTCTTCTTCTTCTCTTCTTCTTTTCTTCTTCTTCTTCTTCTTCTTCTTACTTCTTTCTTCTTCTTTCTTCTTCTTGCTTCTTCTTCTTCTTCGTCTTCTTCGTTGTCGTCTTCTTCTTCTTCTTCTTCTTCTTCTTCTTCTTCTTCCTTTCTTCTTCTTCTTCTTCTTCTTTCTTTTTTTCTCTCTCTCTTCTTCTTCGGCTTCTTATTCTTTCGTCGTCGTCTTCTTCTTCTTCTTCTTCTTCTTCTTCTTCTTCTTCATTCTTCTTCCTTCTTCTTCTTCTTTCTTCTTCTTCTTCTTCTTCTTCTTCTTCTTCTTCTTCTTCGTCGTCTTCTTCTTCTTCTTCTTCTTCTTCTTCTACTTCTTTCTTCTTCTTCTTCTTTCTTCTTCTTCTTCTGGTCTTCGTCTTCTTCGTCTTCTTCTTCTTCTTCTATTCTTCTTCTTCTTCTTCTTCTTCTTTCTTCGTCTTCTTCTCTTCTTCTTCTTCTTCTTCATTCTTCTTCTTCTTCGTCTTCTTCGTCTTCTTCTTCCTCTTCTTCGTCTTCTTCTTCATCTTCATCTTCATCTTCTTCTTCTTCTTCGTCTTCTTCTTCTTCGTCTTCTTCTTCTTCTTCTTCTTTTCTTCGTCTTCTTCTTCTTCTTCTTCTTCTTCTTCTTCTTCTCTTCTTTTCTTCTTCTGGTTCTTCTTCTTCTACTATTCTTTCTTTCTTCTTCTTCTTCTTCTTCCTTCTTCTCCTGTCTTGTTCTTCTTCTTTCTCCTTCCCGTCTTCTTCTTCTTCTTCTTCTTCTTCTGCTTCTTCTTCTTTCCTTCTTCTTCTTCTTCTCTTCTTCGTCGTCCTCATCTTTTCTGTTCTTAAAGGATAGACCAGAAGAAAATAGACGGGCAACTTAAACAGTGGACAGAAGAGGATGCGCGCTTTTGCAAGGAACACGTCGAGAAGACCAGAATATATAGCCTTTTCAAGGAGGAGAATTAGTGACGTAGCTCTGGAGAGAGAGAGGATTAGAGAATCAAAGAACAGCGATTTCTCCTTCAGCGGCGATGCCGAAGCGAATAGAGATGTAGGAAGAGAATAAGTAGAGAAGACTGAGTGGTTGAAGCGTGTGAAGGGTTTTTTTAGAGTAGTGGCGAATAACAAAAGGGATTGGAAGCTATTGAAGTAGAAGAGAGAGAAAACTCCTTTTGAGAGACTGAATAGACAGAAATGTATATATAGAATAGGAGAATGCTTGTAATGCGAGAATTTCGAGCAAGAATAAAGAAAGAGAAAGAGAGATCGGAATCTGGCAAAATGAAGATATAGATTAGGTGAGACTGGAGAAAACGACGAGTAACATCAATTTACTATCATTGGGGAGGGGGGAGAAGAGGGACGGGAGGAAGAAGAAGAGAGAAGAAAGGAGAAGGGAGGGGGGAGGATTTAGAAAGGGAGAGAAAAATACCAGAGGGGGAGAGAGAAGAGAGAATACCAAGAATGAAGAATGAGAAGAGAGAGATGCAACAAAAGAACCAACAAAATAAAATAAAAAAAGCTACCAGAAGACGATCGCTCCGCACATGCAGGTTAGGAATAGAATTAGGAATAAGGACCCAAGAGAATAGACGCACGTAAGGAAGAATAATGACCACTACACAGACACACAGGAATAGATAGCAACACACCACAGACACACACACCATTGAAAGCTGGAAAGGAAGACACCACCAATAGAGAAGGAGAAGAAGAGAGGAGAGAAGGACCAGAGAGAATGAGAAACGAATTAGACGTCTCGAGAAAAGAGTCTAATGTGGGCCTAAAGGTCTCTCTCTCCTCCTCCCCTCGCTCTCTAGCTGAATCTCCTGGGTCTCTCTCTCGTCTCTGATTTGCAACAAGCTGACGTACACATTGAAAGGAACACACAAAAAAACTAATATGGGGCGACATAATTTTGTGTATGGGAAAAAAGAAAAAGGAGACTAGTTCAGAAGTAATGTGGCCTAAAGGTTGTGATGTGGCTTGAACATGTGAAACTTGAGAGCTGAAAGGAAACATTGCAAGGAAAAAAAATTGTCGGATTTCGCGTGGTAAGGAGTTATAAACTGATGGGGCCGAAAAGGTAAGCGAGCTCACACCAAACAATTTTTGTTGTTGTAATATGAAACACAGAGAGAGAATTTTCGATACCGAATCCGAAGATGACCGCAATTGCCTTGATGGAGTATAGACGGAAAGCATGTAAGAAATATAGCTAGGGGCATTTCCAGAGAAATAAGGATGACATAGAGTGGAAATTTTGTAGTACGTGCTTTGATGGAAAGCCAATGGGAGAGGGATAGGGGGGGATAATCAGGAAAATTGTGTGGTTGATTTTTGTTGAGTTGGTTTTTGAACATGTTTTGAACATGAGGATACTTAGAGACCTTGAGGACAAGTCTGGCATCAGAGTTGGCAGCCAGAGAAAAGGTTCTGGACTTTTTTGTGAAGACTGTCAGGTGTTGGGGCCAGCCATATTTGTCGGCAGGGGCTCAAGCATAAAAAGCGATGGCCCACCAGCATTTACAAGAGTGGGAATTACAATAATTAATTTAGAGGAGAACAAATAGCGCACATACCACACACCAACCATCAGGCACACAGATTAAGAGTATCTTAGCACTATCTATAGACAGGAGATGGCGAAATCGTACCAATGCGACGCAAGCTCGCCGAGACAGGCAGCTTCCAGTATATGCTCTACCAGACAGATAGTTGGAACTTGTTTGTGAGTCAACACTCATATCTTGAGAATGTGGAAGCCAAGATTTCTAACAGAAGGAGAAAAAGGTATTTTTATGTCACAGACAGAGATGGAATCAAGAGCTTTGGGTACTGAAGTTTTCTAGATGGAGAGTGGATGAACAAGGCCTCCGTTTTGTCGTCATTCAGCGTCAGTTGTTTGTACATCCATGATTTGATGTTGCGAATGCAGCATTCAAGTGAAGATATAGAAGAAGAATGTAGATGGAGATACAGGCTTGTGGAGTTGTTTAACATCAGCAAACACTGCGAATCAACTGAATGAGAAGTGTCACCAAACTCGTACCAGGGGTTTAGTGTACATGATGAAGAGGACTGTCCAAGTACTGAGTCCTTGAGGAACCCCACATGTGAGGCCAACCATTGCATGAGATGAGTCATTGATGGAGACTAGACGATGGTTCGACCACAGAAAGGTAAGGACGAGGAAACCATGACAGAGCAGGTGCTTGATATTCCATGGAGATTGAATCCTCTTAAGGAGTATGTGTTCAATAGTATCCAAAGCACGGAAAGATCCAAAAAGAGTTTAATAAGATGCGTCACCAGAGTCAGAGCTAAGAGAGGTCATAGTGTACGTTCAACAGTGCGTTTCAGTGCTGTGAAATGCCTGTACGTGATTGTGACAACTGATGAGTTGATGTTCATTGAGATACGCCTAGGAGTTGATGAGACTAACTTTCTCGATGATTTTGTGTATGACAAAGAGAGGTTAGATATAGGCCTATAGTTCTTGAGAGTGTTTGGGTCAAGGATGATTTCTTTTAGAAGTGGTTTTGACAATGGCATTTTGACACGAGGAAGGAGACCGAATAGTCCAAGGAGTTGTTGACAATATGTGAGAGTAGGGAGTAGTTCATCAAGATACTCTAAGTGAAATTGGCGTCGGTATAGGTTCAAGAGACATGAGTGGGTATTAGCTTTTTAGAATGACTTCTTCAAATTCAAAGGCGTAACTGGCTGAAATTCCAAGAACTGGATGGTTTTGTTCTATTTGGTTCTAACAGTGGTCTGCCTAGGTGGTGGAATAGCCTGATCAATTTCGTTCTGATCAGCTGGATTTTCTGAACAAGTAGTCGTTAAAGACATCAGGAAGGTCACTGACAGGGTGGTGGTAGGGAGAGGTGCTTTTTGTTACGCCCCAGGAGTTTGCTGCAGATTGAAACAGCCGACTAGAGGTCACCTGGCATTGTTTTATTTGTCAGTGTAAAATCCACATAAGTCTTAAGATTTTACACAGATGGCTGCGGTTTGAGAATCTTATACAGGGCGGCTTTGTGATCCCTGTTTAAAAGCCAAAATCTTTGTTTAGGAAAAGACTTTTCTGTATATACTGTCAGAACTTTATGCAATTATAATGGCACACATTCGGATAGCTTATATGGCTTATTGCAATTTATAGTATTTTACTTTGTGTGTGACCTCGAAATCTGTTCTTTATAGTTTACAAAACTGGAATGCAAACACAAGAAGAATTTTAATTTTTAATGTAAACTATATAATACATTCTCTGATATTTACGGAATTAACAGTAGAATTTTGCTGGAAACCATCGCACTGTTGATCGTTGGGAATCAACGAGCTGATAAATGAAGCGGAAGAAGTGCTAAGAGAAATCGTCAGATTGTTCTAAATACTATAAAAACACGAAATAAATTCAATTTTATAAATAGAATATATAATGAAAGCTTCCTTCAAATCTAAGATATTATTATGTTCAGATCTTTATCTAGCACTATCTATCAAAATTCGATTAAACTCGTTGGAGGACCAAAGCACTAAGATGTAGAATGCATTGTGGTCTCCCACTATCAGTTCCAACACATTAGTTGGAATGTCCATTATTATGATTTGTTATACAAACTATCTGGGATACAAGTTGCACAAAATTGTGAAAGATGGAGTTTACAGTCTTGAAAATGATCAAAATTGCTACAGTCATATCCAGCTCTGGAATTGCAGATTCTTTAGTTCATGAGTTTAATTTTGTTTTCTTTTTCACTGTTTTATTTATTTTGTATTGCTATTATTTGTTAGTGGATTTGTTTTGTGGGGGTTTTCCCCTCCACATTCACGAGACATAGAATCAATTGCATAGATATTTACTTCTACACACGGCACTCATTTCACATACACACACACTAAAAAACTTCTTTTTTTCAAGTTAATATCACCGTTGTGTGAACAGACTTTCAATTAGATCAATCAATTAAATACTTACGGCACACGCTTCCTCTTTGGGTGAAATAATTGTGACACCCAGCACCTCCGCCAAGGAGGAATGCCTATTGACGTTTGATGTCTAGGAAAACCAGCAGCTAAAGTGAAGTGTTGCGATCTCTGTAAGGGGTTTTTCCTGGTGATCTCGACGTGTTTCTTACAAAAAGTCCTCTGTCAGGGTGCCCCTTTAAATTTCATTAAGGCTTTGTCATAAGAGTGTTTATGGTAACTACGGTCACAACAAACCAGCCAAAAAAATCAGACACTATCTAGTCTATAGTACGACCGTCCAGGCAAATGTATTGAACGAAGACGCCAGTGTTATTTACACATAATATGTGTGACTATCATAGAACTTCCGGCAATTTGCTCCCTGACGTTGCTCTGTCTAGGATGTATGACTGCAGAGCATGTGTAGAGATCAGCCTCGCTGAAAGAGTTCGCTGTCTGTTGCCAAGTGCAGGTCCCACATGGTTGCTGGTCTGAATGATCATATAGCACGATTTCCGAAGAAAAGCAGAAATGTGTCTTTATCCCTCACAGTTTCAGTAAAAACTTCAGTTGAATAAAACTCACAGCCATTTTCTTTCGACATAATAAATAATTGTATGACGGCCTTTAGGACAGAACACAATGTATCCAATTGGACTAACAATAGTCACTATGGAAATAAGAACATATTCTGTGTTATATGAAACAGGACCATGAAAAAAATACAACTAATTATATTGTAATATATTGATTTAAAACCAACAAGTCGGCGTATTCAATTTAAATTCAAAATCACTGTATTATCTCTCAGGGAGGAAATTTCGTCCAGGTGGCCGTATACAACAGAAACATTGGACATTCAACATGCATAACTATAAAACCACAAGTTTGGAGGACAAGTCACATAAGAATTGCAAAAATGAATGAGAACATGTATTACAAAGATGAACAAAGTGCATAGGATATTGACATTTGGCATGCATGAGAATAAAATACATATTTAAGGATTAAACAGGTCACATAGATACACTTACAAAGATAAAGGATTAAGGATTAGAAATCTTTCAACACGCGCAGACATCGAAGGTACTCATGAGTTTAAGAGGTGGATGGATCTGGGATGAAACTTTTTATGCCCTAGGCACATGGCG
>JAGGCT020003686.1:7500-12486 GCA_017654935.2 Phymorhynchus buccinoides
TCTCTCTCTCTCTCTCTCTCTCTCTCTCTCTCTCTCTCTCTCTCTCTCTCTCTCTCTCTCTCTCTCTCTCTCTCTCTCTCTCTCTCTCTCTCTCTCTCTCTCTCTCTCTCTCTCTCTCTCTCTCTCTCTCTCTCTCTCTCTCTCTCTCTCTCTCTCTCTCTCTCTCTCTCTGAGTTGGGGTGTGCTATCTAAGTTAATATATCAAAAGAGTGGATCAAAGATTAAGTTTTGCATGGGTTCCAGCTAAGGTCGGTATCCATAAAAAGAAGAAAATTGGCCCACATTACAAAATCTGTGTTGAGGGGGGAGGGAGAGGCGAGGGGGGGGGGGGAGGCAAACAAAAAATCATCAACAAAAATTGTATTTTCACAAAACATGTCTTTCATAGACATAAAGCCAAACACATTTAGATTATATTGTGTTAAAGCCCTTTACATGTCAGCAAGAAAACAGAAATATGCAAACTGGCTGCAATTTGTTTTCCTTCAAAATCTGTGTAGAGTTACTAATCATGAAACATTCATTTCCGAACAACACCGCAACAGTCCCTCTATGCAGACTACTGCAAACTGATTACCGCTTTATTTTTAGCCTGTCTTATCTTTCATCGGATGGATTGGGTCCCGGGTACAATCCCATTTACCCCGTTTGTTTCTACTTTACCCAAGGCCAGTAAGCTGTAAAGTTCTCTACAATTAGGCCTTGCTTTATCACCCCCCTCCACCAAGGAAGACTCACAAAGCCGAAATTCCCTTCCTTCATGTCCGAGCTGTATCTCATGAACCAATAGGTATAATGTTTTCAAGTGTGGTCATGTAACATGGCGAGTAATGAAATAAATATTTGCAATAAATACACACACACACAAAACAGAAACAGGGTCATTTTAGACTAATGTGCACATAAGGACAAAAAAACCGCGAGAGGACTTAACAGACGAACCTCTGAAGACGATGATAAGAACGCATCTTGGCTGGTATCTCTCGCTGTGGGCGCTTTAGCCAAGGTGTGTGCCACAGAACTCTGCTTTGCGTGAAATTAGGCAACTTTAGGCCTGGTGCACAGTACATCCTGATTTTCCGCGCGGAAATAATCAAGAAGAAAGAAAGAAGGAAACGAATATACGGATTAGGGGTAAATACGGACACATGCGTCTATTTTCACCTTCTTTCTTTTAATTGTGTACGGATTGCGCGTGGGTCTCCGCGCGGAGCATCCGCGTGTATGTGTACACGGCCTTACTAGGAATGTCTCGGGTCAGTGTTCCACCGTGTCTATGTTCTACCTGTCCAACACAAAGCAGAATCTACGCTTCACCTTTTTCCTAAAATATGTTCCTGGTTCTAACCGCCGTCTGGACCTTTACTCAAATGGACCTTTATCATTGGCTGACGTGATTAGCCTGCACTCAGGGACCAATTGTAACATGAGAGCCGTACAATAGATGATTTTCTACAGTATTGGAAAATCATGGTGCAGGTTAGTCTTAATGTGGAAACCCATGACTCTCAATGTAGGTTTGATCCTCCGAAGTCGGAGTGTGGTTGCTCACGTGGCGGGGTATAATAAAAATTAAAAAGGGGGGCACACAAAAACGCACACTATCCAAAGGCGCACGGCAAGATGCGCACAATTTTACCGTCCAAAGGCGCACACTTCAACCGTTCAAAACTTGAGCTCATTCTGCTGAGCATTTGTATCATTGCAATTCTGCGTACCCAGGTATTCCTTGTTTTTCAGATAGGTTAGGGATAGGGTTAGATATATGTTTAGGGATAGGGTTAGGGTTAAGAATAGGGTTAGGGATAGGGTTAGTCCTAGTCCACCCGTCTAAAAAACAACTGTGCGCTTTCGGATTGTAACTATCGTGCGCTTTTCTACCATAAATATGTGCGCCTTTTGACGGCTGTGCGCGTTTGGGAAAAAGCAATATTGTGCGCTTTTCGACTGTTGCCAATAAAAAGCGATTACACACGTAAATGTTCTCATCCACGAAAATGAAAAACTTTTAAGTTATGTGTTCTTATCCCTATTAGCGGGTGCATTTGTACCATATTGTTCAAGTGCTTTGGCTGTTGGGACGATCCATGAAGTCTTTAAGCCAGCGTAAAGCAACAACAACAACAACAACATCAGTGATGGGGGCATTTGCCCTGCTGCAGCCAAAGGGATTGGTTGGCCTTTGAGACTTTCTCCAACATGGCGAATGAATAACACAAGACAAGATAGAATCTGGAATCCAGAGCTGTTGGTCTCCCTGGAATAGACATTCTCTGTGTGTTTTCTTCGGTAACCACAGAAGAAAGTGGCAAATAAGTTTTGAAATTATGTGCTGCATTTATGTAGAAACTGCAGTTTATGCTCTAAGTGGACAGTGTACTCTGGTGTAGAGTGGCACAGTGGTAACGCGTTCGCCTCGTGTCAAGTAAACCCGAGTTCGAACCTGGGTACAGGGGATTTTTCCTCTCACTTTGCACTAGGCCTTACGGTCTGAATGTGGAGTCTTTCGGATGAGACGATAAACCGAGATCCCGTGTGCCCATGCACTTAGCACACATTAAACCCAGTGGCAACGAAAAAGTTGTCATTTGGTCAAAATTTACCCCCCCCACCCCCCCACCCCCCTCTTTCCTTCCTCATCAGTTACACAAAAATTGCATGCAAGCAAAAAAATGGGTGGCGCGCCTCTGGCTGCGACGCGCTCTCCGGGTGAGAGCAACCCGAATTTCACAGAGATGACTCTGTGACTATAAAGTACCTTATACCTAAGTGGCTAGCAAAAACAACGAACACACAAACAAACATGTGATATTCTTTCCGTGTTACATCATTATTTCGTTATCGTTGTAGGTGGGTTTTTTCTTAAGGAGACACAAAAACGGCGTTTGCACCCATACTTTTACTTTTTGCTTCATAGTTTCAAAACCGTTCATAGAATCTTGCTGACATTTTGTGACTTTGTCCATGAAAGATTCGAGCATGGGCAAGTATTTGTTGTTGAAAAACAAACGAGTAAATAAACAACAAAGTCGTCGTTTAAAGGAAAGAAGCTAGCACTGGATATTTTGATAGAATGAGGGGCCTCAGATTGGCAGTGTAGCCTGTTGTTTTTTAAATACATAATTATACGGATATGTAGGCTATGTTTCTGGCTATCTCTCTTTTAATTAGGCCAAGATTCCTTCCCCCAGGCTCCTCTATTAGCCCACACCCTTCCTTTCATAGTTCATATTATTATTATCACCTCGAAGTCAACGTCAGGTAGACTATCACCGCAGGGCTGGAAGATACGTCTTCATTTGGAGAGGGAAAGACCAGAGGGGAGGGGGGGGTGTGAAAACGGGGTAGGAGGGGGTGGTTGAGTGTCGCTATCAGTAGTGTTGTCGCTAAATGCTTGAGGCATGAAACGTTCAAGTTACGGGGTGCTGTGGGGGGGTTTTCTGGCGCACTCCGGAAATCCGGTTTTTGGAGTGCCGAAAAATGTGGCTTCCGCTTTGTGGAGTGCCATAAAATGTGGTTTCCGGTTTGTGGTGTGCCATAAAATGTGGTTTCCGGTTTGTGGAGTGCCATAAAATGTGGTTTCCGGTTTGTGGAGTACACTAAAATATGGTTTCCGGTTTGTGGAGTGCCATAAAATGTTGTTTCCGGTTTGTGGAGTGCCGTAAAATGTGGTTTCCGCTTTGTGAAGTGCCGTAAAATGTGGTTTTCGCTTTGTGGAGTGCAATAAAATGTGGCTTCAGGTGTTAAAAAAAGTTAATAGCCTAAAGATATAATAATAATAATAATAATAATAATGGGCACGAATTCACAGGATGCGATATTTGATGAAAACGTTGATTGCAAGTTCTGTAAGCAATGACATATTTTACACATTTTGTGCCGAAACTTTGGAAAGCTTAGTTAAGACCAAACCCCCACCTCCCACCCACCCCCTCCTGCCCCGAAATTGTACCAACGGGTTATTCACATAGGCCTATCTTCAATAGACCATTTGCTGCGGCCAAGCGACCTTGAATTGCAATTAAAGGCTTTGAATAAGAGAGTTACATGTACGTGTACCTACATTGCTAAGCGTGAGGGCAAAAGTGTAGTCAGACACTATACTAGTCTAGTCGACAGAACGACCGCCCATGACATATCCAATCCGGAATGAGCGATGACGTAGTGTTTCTTTGGCAACAATAGTCTTTGACCAACGAAGATGGCGACCATCAGGAGAAGGACAAAGAAGTTCTACCAAAGACACTGTAATGGGAATAAGACAGACAAACGTCCATTTTACCCTATATGAGTAGTGAGGAGGATAGAAACCCCGATTACCCCCCCCCCCCCCCCCCCCCCCCACCCCCCCCCCCCACCCCCCCACCCCCCCCCCCCCCCCCCCCCCCCCCCCCCCCCCCCCCCCCCCCCCCCCCCCCCCTTGAACCATGAACATCAGCAGTAATATAACAATGGCTGTTACTGTTTCATATATTTTCTGGCCGTATTTGCAGCTTCCTTACCTTTCTTTGTCTTCAGGAAAACAGAAAAAGGTTTGCCCAAGCACTCAAATTTGAATCTCGTACAGTGGAACCTCCCTTATAAGACCCCCATTATAAGACTCCCTCCCATATAAGACCTACTTCTCTGAGACATTGCCCTTCTTTGTAAGTATTAAAATCACCTCCCTTTAAGACCCCTCCCTTATAAGACCTCATTTTGGATGATTTTGGAAGGTCTTATAAGGGAGGTTCCTCTGTATTTAAAAACTTACAAAGGTGACAGCCACGTTTTGATGAACCAAAATGGCGGCACTGACATCATAAAGTCGTTCCCGATTATTGTGAAGTTGTCACGTCTGCTCAGCTGGTCGTTTGTTTGTTTTCTGCTCATTCCTTCTAGGGACACAGGTTGTGATAAGGACGTTCGGTAATGCGTGAGCCGTGTTGAGGGATGGCTATCACCCTAATGGGACTAATTAGGCTCCGGTGGTGGATAGAAGCTCAA
>JAGGCT020003687.1:0-12482 GCA_017654935.2 Phymorhynchus buccinoides
ATAACAGAATTTCGTGGCATGTGCAAATCTTCTGGAACATCTACCGATTGTCTGACGATGAATACAATGTCTACATATCTTTTGTCAAGAGGGTTGAATCTAAATCCTTTAAATGGCAATCAAACAACCTTGTTTAAAAACGAAATAAAGGCTTTTATTTTCCCGCACCTTTGATTTTTTTCCAGACAAATCCGAACTATATTATATAATGTATTATATATCCTTATAAATCTAATTCTTCTTACCGTTTTTTATGAAGGACACTTAGCATATAGAGTGTCACCATTGTATGGATTTCAACGCATATTTTAATTGATTTGGCGTATGTTTGTATGTACAGAGGTATCTACCATTTCACAAGATATGAGTGAGCTAGGTGTATGTACCTTACATTACGAAACGCGGTTGATATCAAACAAGTGAAGAGAGGAGAGAGAGAGAGAGAGAGAAGAGAGAGAGAGAACAGAGAGAGAGAGAGAGAGAGAGAGAGAGAGAGAGAGAGAGGAGAGAGAGAGAGAGAGAGAGAGAGGGGGGGGGGGGTGCATAGACCAAACAAACAATCTGAATTTCTAACGGAATAAACAAAGTAAAACAAAATGCGGCAGACTTCTTTAATATGCGGGCCATCCTCCGAATCGGAATGTGGCGAAGTAATCAGAACGGTACCCCCAAAAATGTTCCTCATCCCTAGCTGGTGGCCTTTGTACCATAGTGTTTTAGTGCTTCGGCTGTTTGGGATGACCATGGAGTCTTTTAGCCAGGTACGACAACACAACAACACACAACAGGTGGGCCGAGCCTGGACTATCGAAAATAAAGCAAACACGACTTCTGTTTAATCAAAGGTAAAACTAAAGAGTCCATTAAGTAAAGGGCGATCACCCAGTTCTGAATGATTCCACCCTGAATAAATCATGCTTTCGCTAGTCATTGGGTCTTAATTTTTTCCACATTGAGTATATCGTAAATAAATAAAAAATCACATCCCAATGATGACTTGAAAACAATACTGACTGTAATGGGGGTTTTCATCCCTTGAGATGAGTTTGGTTGTGCTGATAAGCTGGGACTGGGTATGGCTTTACATTCCCGGAAAGTGGGGGTTGGAAAAAGAAAACTCTCGATAGTGCTGTAGGTGCAGATAGCAGCAGGGCAGGCAGTCAACCTGCCTCACCGACGGGTATTGGCTGACTCTTGGCCATGCAGAAGGGGCGACGCACGGCATTTGGAACTGATCTCTGCAGCGCTGGCCTTTGAAACAGCAGATTACCGTGGGATCCCAGAGGTGCTCCAGGTTGCAAATTGTCCAAGCTGTAGAAGCTTTTGTCCTACTGGGGGGAATCACCTGCATGAAGAGACTGTTTGACGTGATCGTGTGTCTCCCGCCCGTGTGTCGACGACGCCATCACCTAGGTATGGAGAAGGCTGCCCGGTGGCCTTGAAGACGACCTTGAGGAGGGAGGTCAACGACGCCATCACCTAGATGTGGAGAAGCCTGCCCGGTGGCCTTGAAGACGACCTTGAGGAGGGAGGTCAACGACGCCATTACCTAGATATGGAGAAGCCTGCCCGGTGGCCTTGAAGACGACCTTGAGGAGGGAGGTCAACGACGCCATCACCTAGATATAGATATGGACCTCCGCCATAGGAACCAGAACCACTGTCTGATCGTCATCTCATCACCTTCATCCCCACGAAGACCGAGTCTTCAGGAGCATTGTCCTTAAAGACCTCCGCTGATAGGGACGTTAATCCCACCTTCTGTGGTTTCCTACGGCTTTTACGCAGAGCTGCGAAGGGAAAGCTTGTTAACTGTTTTCACGGCTGTTTGTCTGTTTTCTTGGATGTCTGGCTGACTGTCTATGTTACCCGCGATGGCCTGTCATGTCAACGGAGGGACCTAGGAGGCTCACATTTTGCATGCTGATAGGTAGATAAGGATATCTAGGCCAAGTGCGAAAAGGAAGGTCGTTGGTCAAAGTATAGTATAGTATCCAGAAGTTATAATTTGCGTATCTTCTGATGATGAAGAGATCATGCATGCATTTGCTAGATATGTTGCAGAAGCCTTATAACATCAGAAAAAAAGAAAATGCCTATGAACGATTAATATTGCTAATATCTATTTATTTAGGATTTGTTGTAAAAAATGTTGTATGTTTCTTAGCTTGATAATCTCAAACATTGTTGGTTTCGTTATTTTCATTTCCGTATGTGCATGTGCGCATGTGCGTTATCTTGGGTTTAAATTATTTTCGTTGCTTGATGCAATAGCTTTGGGTTTCTATGGTATTCATTATTATTTAATATTTTTGCTTCAGCGGCACTGTTTCAAAAAGTACTGTGTACCTTCTGGGTGTGAAGGCTTAATGAGGCCCATTGTCTAAATAACAAGCGCGAAATAGCAATAGTTTGTGGCACGCGGTCTGATTTTTACCACTCCAAATCATTACATACACTGCAGTCGCCTCACCTGGCTTTTTTCAATAATTTTAATCTGTAAACCAGAATGTTATCTCTGAACAATTTCGTAAAGTTTTATATCTTTTGGACAACATTTAAAACTATGTATCCTACTTTATACTCATCGAAAGAAGCACCGGCATACTCGTCGTGTCTGTTGTAGTGTACGTACGTACGTTACGTACGTTTATTATTTTGTACGCTTTTAAAAGTACATCATTTTAAAGAGCGGCCTCAATTGAAGTGCAACCTCGATTTGAAGTGCGACCAATTGGACTGACAGACCGACCGACCGACAAAGTGAGTATAGAGTTTGTGGCTTGAGCCACAAAACAAAATGTTTCAGAAGCGTCTGAAGTATCTCTCTGTATACTATTGCAGTGATATAGTATATTCTGAGCATTATGATTTACTAGATCTAAAGTGGTGAGCATTGGTATCTGTCTCTCCCTCCTTCCCTCCTCTCTCCCTTCCCCTCTCTCTTCCTCTCGGTCTCCCCGTGTCTCTGTGTTGCAGACTGCAGTGAAATAGTGGATTCTGAGCATTATGATTTCACGGGAAATGCAGTGTTGAGCATTCGGCCCTCCCTCAGTCCTCACAACATCACTGTAGTCTGCAGAGCCCAATTGGGAATACTGGTCATGCTTCAAAGTAAGTGTGTGTGTGTGGGCGTTGTGTGTGTGTGTGTGTGTGTGTGTGTGTGTGTGTGTGTGTGTGTGTGTGTGTGTGTGTCTGTGTGTTTGTGTGGTGTGTGTGTGTGTCGTGTGTGTGCTGTGTGTGTGTGTGTGTGTTGGTCTGTGGTGTGCGTGTGTGTGTGTGTTCAAGTGTTCAAGTTCAAGCGGTATACTTTAATATCTCCAAAAGAGAAGTGTGTGTGTGTGGTGTGTGTGGTGTGTGTGTGTGTGGTGTGTGTGTGTGTCGTGTGTGAGAGAGAGAGAGACGAGAGTGGAGAGAGAGAGAGAGAGAGCGTAGTTGTGTGTGTGTGTGTGTGTGTTGTGGTGTGTGTGTGTCTGTGTGTGCATAGTGTGTGTGGTGTGTGTATGTTTGTGTATGTGCGTGTGAGTGTGTGTGTGTGTGTGTTGTGTTGTTACGGCGTGTGGTGTATGTATGGTGAGTGTGGGTGCGCGTGTGTCGTGTGCGGGTGTGTGTGTGTGTTGGTTGTGTGATTGCGTGTGCTTGTGTGCGCGGGTGTGTGTTTCTCTCTCTGTGTGTATGTGTGTCCTCAAAAGTCTTTTTTTTAAAATTTTCAAGATGGTACATTGAATACGAAATTAAAATATGCTGCGCGTATGTGTGTGCTGTGTCGTGTGTGTGTGTGTGTGCGTGCGTGCTTGTTTGTGTGCTGTGCTGTGTGTGTGTGTGGGTGCATGCATACATATGTGTGCGTGTCTGTCTGGGTCTCTTAGTTACATACGTGCAAGTTCATCAGTGTGTTGCATATGACTTTCACTCGAAATAATACAGGGCTTGCTTCTCCCGGCTTCCCTCCCTCCCTCCACTCCCCACCCTTCCCCCCTCTCTCTCTCTGTATCATCTTTATTTTATTTTTGAATGTTCGTCTGCTTCAACATGCGTGTGCATATAACATTTGGAGGTTTAAATTTTTTTTAAATTATCTTACTATGTATGACTGTGTTTTGCATGCTCCGTATATTGCTTTGTGTGTGAGTGTATGTTTTCATCAGCATTCGGTTGTGTGTCCGTGTGTATGTATATATATAAATTATGTGTGTGTGTGTGTGGTGTGTGTGTGTGTGTGTGTGTGTGTGGTGTGTGTGTGTGTGTGTGTGTGTGTGTGTGTGTGTGTACTTGTGTGTTGCGTCTGTTGTGTAAAAACAAACTTTAACGTTGGCCTTTTCTTGGGAAACTACGCGGCATATATTGTTCAAACTTTGCATACGCATATATGTTTATGCAAGCTTTCGAAGAAAGATGATTTGCGTATTAAAATTATCCAATGACCTTGACCTTTGACCTTTAGCGTGTAATTTTTGTCCTGGACATATATTTCACATTTTTGCAGTTATGGTCTCCAAATTCGGCACGTTGGTGTACTAGTTTACGGTGATATGAAATAATAATAATAATAATAAAATAAAATAATAATAATGATTTTTCATATAGCGCAACACCTCTCAGTAAAAATGGAGCTCTTTGCGCTTTACAAATGATTAAAAAATAAGATACATAAATAAGCACCACTAAAAAGTAATACACAAAAGCTACAATAAATACTAGCTTTAATACAGTACATCCGTAGGCATAATCACATATTATATAAACATCAAATAATATAGAAAATTAATTATATTCACACGCAGACAAACAAAGGTCAACACATTAGTACATTAATATGAACTGAAGAAATAAATTAAACATCAAAACCTAATATTTTCTTAACACAGAAATACGCACGCAAGCGTTGTGCGCACTCCCACCCCCCCCCCCCCCCCCCCCCCCCCCCACCCCCCCCCCCCCCCCCCCCCCCCCCCCCCCCCCCCCCCCCCCCCCCCCCCCCCCCCCCCCCCCCCCCCCATCCCCCCCCCCCCCCCCCCCCCCCCCCCCCCCCCCCCCACCCCCCCCCCCCCCCCCCCCCACCACCCCCCCCCCCCCCCCCCCACATCACCACCACCACCACCACCAAAAAAAAAAAAAAACCCCACAATACATTTACATAAGGCGTGCAGACAAACAAGCATCAACGCAATAGTACATTAACATAACTTGGAAAATCATTAAATATCACATTACCTATTCAAACTCCTTTTTATTCCTGCTTTCACACAACACATACGCGCTAGCGCGCGCAACACACACACACGAGCACGCATGCAAGCAAGCACGCACGCACGCACACCACTCAGCCACACTCAGACGCCCGCGTACACACACGCACAAATACATAACATTCTACAGCTCAGACAGCAAAGCACAATTTCAGGTTAGGGAAAAAGGATAGGGGCTCATCAATTGTACAGTTTGAAAAGGTGGGTTTAAGGGCTCGTTTGAAAGATTCAGAAGAATTAGAATGCCGTATTTCAAAGGGGAAAGAATTCCAAATGGTTGGAGCACAGAAAGAAAAAGATCAGTGTCCAAAAGACTTGGTCTTCACTTGGGGAACTTGAAGAATCCTGTTGTCTGAAGAAGATCAAAGAGTTTGAGAGGGTGTGTAGCAAGACAGAATGTCAATGATGTAAGAAGGAGAGCAGCCTGAGAAATATGCAAAACACATGGAAGAAAGCTTGTAGTCTATCCGAGCTTGAACGGGAAGCCAGTGCAGATTAAAGAGAAGAGGACCTGCATGGTCACGCCTTTTGGCCTTTAACACTAGTCTAGCAGCAGAGTTCTGGATACGTTGGAGTTTAGACAAAAGATTAGAAGGGCAGCCAGAAAGAAGAGCGCTGCAGTAGTCGAGTTTTGACAGAACCAGAAAACAAACTAAGGTGTTGGTTGCTTTTACAGAGAGATAGTGACGAATAGAACTGACCCTTCGAATTTCCATGTAAGCTAATTGACAGAGTTTTGACACGTGCGCATTGAAATACATATCGTCTGATATCATTGACTCCAAGATTTCTAACAGACTGAGAGAAAGGAATATCCACTGCACCGATTTGTATCATAGAAGGCTGTGAAGGAGTAAGAGTTGTTCTCTTAGAATATGTAAGGAGCGCTTCAGTCTTGTCGTCATTGAGCTTGAGTTTGCTGTCTAACATCCACGTTTTTACGTCAGGGATACAATGCTGCATGCTTTGAATGGTGGTATGGATCTGACTTGGTGAAGAGGAGTCACACATCTGAGTGTCATCGGCGTAAGACTGACTGTTGACAGAGTGATAGTCAATGATCTGTGAGAGTTACTTTGTGCACATTATAAAAAGAATGGGCCCAAGGACAGAGCCCTGTGGGACACCATACTGAAGAGCTGCAGGCTGTGACCGTAGATCACCGATCATCACAGTTTGGGTTCTGTCTGATAGATAGGATTTCAGCCAAGAGAGGGCAGTGCCAGAGATTCCGTATAATGTTTGCAGTCTGTCAAGGAGTGCGTTATGATCGATGGTGTCAAAAGCTGCCGACAGATCCAACAACACCAACGCCGAGACATCACCGTTATCAAGAGCCATCAAAAGATCATTGATGACTTTGACAAGAGCTGTCTCAGTGCTGTTGTGCGGGCGGTAAGCAGACTGAGATGGGCTGAAAAGACGGTTGGAGTTGAGATAGGAGATAAGTTGTTGTAGCACTACCTTTTCCATGATTTTAGATAGAAACGATAGATTGGAAACAGGACGGAAGTTTTTTAGATCATTTTTTTTTTTATCAAGAGAAGGTCTTTTGAGCAGAGGTTTGACAAGGGAAGATTTGAGGACCAAAGGAAACAGACCAGAAGATAGGCTTTGGTCAACTATGTTTGCCAGTGTAGGGAGGAGTGTGTCAATGTTCTCTAGAAGGAGTGGAGTGGGAATGGGATCAAGGGGGCAGGTGGTGGGTTTGGACATCATGATTGTTTTCTTGAGTTCTTCCTGTAATACAGGACGAAAAGAGGTTGTGGCTGCTGTGTGTTGGCTGCAGGACCAGGAGAGACAGTCTGTTGGTCCAGCTCTGACCGAATGCGGATTACTTTCTGAATTAAATAATCACAGAAAATGTCGGGCAACTGACAAGGAGGAAACGTAGTGGGAAGAGGAGACGATTTCGTTCGACCGAGAAGACTGGTTGATATCTGATAAAACTGCCGACTGTTTTTGGAATTTTCAAGAAGCGAAGAATAGTAATCGGTCTTTGCTTTCAGAACGGTGCTACCTACTTTGCGCTTAGCCGAGTTAAACATGTGTTTTTGACCAACGCCATTTGATTTCACCCACTGTCTCTCCTCCCGACGACGGTTCTGCTTCAGTTTGGTTAGCTCCCCACTTATGCTGGGGTACCATGGGTCACTCTTAGTTTCCCTCACCCTATAGCGCGTCAACGGGGCATGTTTGTCTAAAACCTGTCGGAGGGTAGTGTCTAACACTTCAGCAGAGGGGAATGCGGGGTCATGTTTACCCTACTGACTTAACCTTGACATTTGACCTTGAACATTTTTACCCTACTGTTAATTATTTGTTTGGGCATGCATATCTGACTTTACATTTGATGAACAGGGGCATGCGGGGTCATTTTTACCCTACTGACTTAACCTTGACATTAGATACAGTTTGGGGGGCCAAATTTGGCAATTTGTCAAATAGGTAGACTAGCTTAAGATCATATGGAATGATAAGTATTGTTGACCTCAGCAACCTTGATAAACTTGACCTGTGACCTTGGATTTTTGGTTGTCGTAATATCACATGAACTGCTGTGCAGCATCGCTTAACATTTTGTACAGTGGTATAGCACATCAAGCTGATGACATATCCAGTGCAGAAAGTTTACCCTTTCTGACCTTGACCTTTGACCTAGACCTTTGGAATGTGTTTCAAAGTGATCAATTTGGCATTTAGATCTATCTCCAAAACTATGTAAAGCAAGCAATACTAACCACTTTCTCTTGTGTGTCCAGTGTCCTTACTTCACATCAAACTGATGTGTCCGGTATAGAAATTGTACCCTTTCTGATATTGACCTTTGACCTTGACCTTTAGAGCGTATTTGAAAGTGAACAATTTGGCGTTTAGATCTATCTCCGAAAACGTAAAACAACCATGTATAGTATACCTCCGAAAACGTTAAAGCAATGGCAATACTAACCACTTCAGGGCTCCCAATCGTCCCGCAAAACAAGGAGGTCCCAGGGACTCCTTCACTTACAATATAGAGGGTCCTAGAGGCCGGATAGAGGGTCCCAGTGGCATTGCGAATTCCAAAACGAATGTTTCTAGTGTATCCCTGGGACCCCCTGTGCACATTCTTTTAGAGGGTCCTTTATAATTGTTGGTACTTCATAGACCCCCAAATGGGGGTCCCTGGGAGCCCTGCATTTTTTCTGTGCCCATGTCCTTTTGTGAGTGAGTCTATGTTGTGATCGTGTTCCAGACAAACAAGACATACGTTCCTACCCATACGGTCTGAACCTAACCTGGGAAGAGTACAAGGGTACCTTTCTGCCAGGAGTCAGCCGGGGATGCGTTCTGGATGGGGTTGGACAGTCTGTACTATCCGACCAACTCCAAAAACTACAAGCTGCAACTGTACATCCGACTGACCAACAATACACTGCATCAGATGTGGTGAGAACGATGACGATGACGACGACGACGATGATGATGGTGGTGGTGGGGAAGGTGATGATGACCCTGATAATGGTGGTGGTGGTGGTGGAGGTGATGATGACGATGATGTTTTATTGAGTGATCAATCCGTTGAAAACGTTTCAGTGCTAAACTCATTCATACGCATATGCAACAACAACAACAACAACAGACAGGCAGACATATGGACACATAGACAGATACTTTTATACATGCACACCCATATGCGCGCGCAAGCATGCTCACACGCATACTCACATATCATCCAGAAATATGCACAAGCATGCGCACGATCCACCTGTAGACCACTCACACACACACACAACACACACACACAACACACACACACGCGCGCGTGCACACACGCACGCACGCACGCACGCACGCACTGCACACACACACACACACACTCACACGCACGCACGCACGCGCGCGCACGCACGCAGCGCGCGACGCACGCACGCAGCGCCGCACGCACGCACGCACACGCACAAACACACGCACACGCACACACACACACACACACACACACACACACACACAACTTCACACTATCACACTCAGTCAACTTCACGGTCCCAAATTGGCTCCTTTCTGAGCGGACCTCCCGTCTAAATGAAATCACAAGACCCAGTGGGCCCTAGACGTTAAATGAACAGACACACACACACCACCACATAGGGCCTCACACACACACACACACCCACACACACACACACACACACACACACAACACACACACACACGCAACACACACACACACACGCTACACACACACTCATACACACACATACACACACAAACATACGCACACACATGCACGCGCACGTGCGCTCTGACACACACTCGTTTTCGTTACTATCCGATCCTCAAATACGATTCCTTTACAGCATCAGACCCTGTCAACCTCACGGCTCAGTTGGCTCCTGTCACAGCGATTCTCCAGCCCTGAACCTCACTCAACACTGAAAACAGAGGTTCACACATTCGATCCCCATCATCATTCTGCATAATTGACAAACACTTACTTCTCTGTTCTCTTTCCATCTTAGGTTCGATTCCGTCACACTATGATACTCTGTCAACAATTGGCTCCTTTCTCAGACCTCAACACTGAAAACAGAGGTTCCCACATTCGATCCTCATCACCATACTGCAATGTATAATTAACCAGCACTATTCTCTGTCCATCTCAGGTACGATTCCTTCACACTATGATGCTCTGTCAACAACTGGCTCCTTTGGCAGACCTCAACACTGAAAACAGAGGTTCACACATCACCATTCTGCGTGTATAATTAACCAGCACTATTCTCTGTCCATCACTATGATGCTCTGTCAACAACTGGCTCCTTTCGCAGACCTCAACACTGAAAACAGATTAAGAAGTTCACACATTCGATCCTCATCATCATTCTGCATAATTGACAAACACTTACTTCTCTGTTCTCTTTCCATCTTAGGTTCGTTTCCTT
The DNA here is from genome assembly GCA_017654935.2 of Phymorhynchus buccinoides. Classification (NCBI taxonomy): domain Eukaryota; kingdom Metazoa; phylum Mollusca; class Gastropoda; order Neogastropoda; family Raphitomidae; genus Phymorhynchus; species Phymorhynchus buccinoides. The sequence goes on from JAGGCT020003687.1 coordinate 10,175, forward strand.
CACACTATGATGCTCTGTCAACAATTGGCTCCTTTCTCAGACCTCAACACTGAAAACAGAGGTTCGCACATTCGATCCTCATCACCATTCTGCATAATTAACCAGCACTATTCTCCGTTCATCTCAGGTACGATTCCTTCACACTGTCAGACCTGGTCAACTTCACGGCCCACATTGGTTCCTTTGTGATCGGACCTCCGGCCCTGAACCTCCTCAACGACATGCAGGGCAGACCCTTCCTCACCTACGACCATGACGACGTCGACGACGACGACGACGACCATCTCCAGCGAAGGTCCTGCGCCCTGCGGAGAGGAGGGGGGTGGTGGTTCGGCCCGGACTGGCGACGCCGCTACCTACAACTTGTGGGGAGGGTGGGGGAGTTGGGAGGAGATGGGGAAGATCCCGGGGGTATTTTCTTCTTCGTGACATCCCTCTGATGGGATCACAGCGCTTCGCGTCTGGTCCTGGCCGCTCACAGTGAAGTGGTTGCCGTGCTCACTGTAACTGGATGTGTAGTTGACCCTTAAAGGGCACCCTGACGGAATGAGTTTTTGGAAGAAACACGTCTAGATCACCAGAAAATACCCTTTACAGAGATGCAACATCACTTTTCTCTGGTTTCCTAGAAATCAAACCGTCCAAATCGGCGATTCCTTTCTTGGCGGAGGTGCTGGAGTCAATTATTTCACCCAAAGAGAAGGCGTTTGTGCCGTCTCTTTTCTAATGGCCGCCTGCGTTTAGACCAAATATCGTTTGCACTGAATGTCGCTATACAACCCTTTTTTTTCTTCTTTTAAAATTTTTTGGTAACCAGTTAATGGGCCAAAATGTGACTGAATTTGCTTCATTTCATGATATAATTGCAGGGATTCTACCCGCCCATGGGCTTTTTTTACCCCGTCTTCACCTACGATGTTCAACAGGCGACCATTGCTGATTTTTCTGTGCGCTTCTGTTATCAACACGGTGATGTTGTTCACAGAACGTTGTTCCTGGCTTATGCCTCTGGTCGTTTTCGTTCCACAGGCCCTCACTAATGGAATGGAACGGGTTAGAATAGGACTTTGCCACGATGTTCGTTCTTTATGCTAGACTGCTGAATTTGCCCTCGTTCTGCTCGAGTTACACTGACCTTTCTAATTCAAATACTCGGTGAAATTCAAGGTCGCCCAATCACGTGGCAAATTGCCCTTATAGAAGAACACAATTTTTGTGGCTACTTAAGATCTCTAACCTCTCTCAAGATCTTTTAAACCCCCTGACTGCACCAACGTATTATGTACTTGACGCTGCTGACATCACTGCTGATGTTATCGATGAAGAAGGAATAACCCTGATATGCGGCCTTTTGCTCTAACACGTCACGAGAGTTATACCCCCAGACCCATTTTCTCAGATTGGCTACGATCAGTTGTCTTTTCATTCATAATTTGCCCCAATGATTTTTATTTAATTTTCTCTGGCAGTCAGGGTTTAATGGGAAGCCATAATCATACTAGATCTAATTGTTAATTACATTTTAATGAATACGAAGAAAGCTTATAAAATATAATTTAGTATTAATTAATTATCGAATGCTTTAATGATAGGCAGACAAGTTTAGTCCGTTTCTGTCACCCTTTATTTCTCAGCTGTAAGACGCGAATTAAGAGATGTTACTCGGTGGCGTGCCATAAGCCGATGAGGTTTAAAACGCGGCGTGGTTACTGCCTACACCTATCTGTATTGTTTAAAAATTCAGGACTTTAAACTGTGTGTTTGCACTGCCTTCGGGCATTGCCTCCAGTATCGTTCCCACCATCTGTGTATTTACGAATGTCCCATATGTTGTCTGTTCCAGACCGAGAGGACTTAAAACCCCAATGTTCATCATTCATTCGAGTAGGGATGTCCTTAACTTCTGCTCGTTTCTACAAGGCTTTAGGTTCTTCTGAAGCCAAGTCTTATTTAAAAATCAAAAGAGTCGTTCCTGATGTCATCATGGTGTTACACACATTGCGTGTATGTTTTTCAAACATAAAAATGGAAGGTTTTTTTCTTGAACGACGTTCACTCAAATGAATGTGGAAAATGTTTAAACAAAAAAAAAAATAATTTGTCTGTCTTTCTGTCCTCTCTTTCTCTTCTCCTTTTGTTTGTGTGTCTGTCCGTGTGTCTCTCCTGTTGTGTTTGTCTCTGTCTGTCTGTCTGTCTGTACTGTCCCTGGCTGTACTCTCTCTCTCTCTCTCGTAACTCGTCCTCTCTCTCTCTCTCTTCTCTCTCTCTCTTCCTCCTCTCTCTCTCTCTCTCTCTCTCTCTCTCTCTA
>JAGGCT020003688.1:0-5000 GCA_017654935.2 Phymorhynchus buccinoides
GGACACTATAATTCCTCGAACATCAACTTTCAGTTTTGTTTTTCTAGCACTGGCCTTATCCTTTTCTACCTGTCACCCTTCGCGTGGTGTCTTTTGATTTATGAGAACTTGACTGATGCCCAATAGTGACAAGGCCTATTACATAATTATAGTGGTGACTTTTTCCTGAAAACTCGGGGCAAATAAATGAAAGGTTGTCTGGTTCCATTCTTGGCCTATCTTCTAATATGTCACTAATCTGAAAGCATCCCCCCCCCCTCCTCCATGCACACACACACTCCACTTCTTCCTTCTGTGTGTGTGTGTGTCGTTCGCTCTCTCTCTCTCTTTCTCTCTCTCTCTCTCTCTCTCTCGGTGTGTGTGTGTGTGTGTGGTGTGTGTGTGTGTGTGTGTGTGTGCGTGCGTGTGTGTGTGCGTGCGTGTGCGTGCATGCGTGTTTGTGTGCGCACGCTCTTGCTCTCTGTAGGGCCTATATGCGTATCTATAGAGATGGGAAACAGAAAGAGAATGGGACAGAGCGGGGGACACAATGACGTGGATACAAAGGACACATAGAGGCGGGGACATGTAGAGAAGGGAACAGAGACACGGGGACATACAGAGATGGGACATATAGAGATGGGGTCACATCAAAAGAAACGAGTCATCATAGAAACGGGAACATAGAGACACAAGGATAAATAGAGACAAGGACACAATGATGGGAACACATAGAGACTGGGACACATAGAGTGGGGGGGGCACATCGAAACGGGGGGAGACATAGAGATGAAGACATTGACACATAGAGAAGGGGGCAGAGACACGGGGACACACAGAGATAGGACATCACTATAGAGATGGGGTAACGCAGAGATGGGGACACACAGAGACTGGGACACACAGAGACGGGGACACATAAAGATTAACATATATAGAGAGACATTGGCACATAGAGATGGGGACAGAGACCCATGGTCACACAGAGATGGGGCAGACAGAGATGGGGCAGACAGAGATGGGGTCACATAGAGATGGGGACAGAGACCCATGGTCACACAGAGATGGGGCAGACAGAGATGGGGTCACATAGAGATGGGGACACATACAAAGGAGAACATATAAACATAAGGACACATAAAGACAAGGACGCAATGATGGGAACACAGAGCCAGGGACACACAGAGATGGGGACATATAGAGATGGGGACACATAGAGATGGGGACACATCGATATGAACATATAGAGACTGACAGTATAGAGACATTGACACGTAGAGATGGTCACACACAGAGACGGGGACACATAGAGATGGGGGACACACAGAGACGGGGACACATAGAGACGAGGGACACACAGAGACGGGGACACATAGAGATAAGAACAGGACGGGACTAAAATGGGGCGAAGCAAAAATGGTCTGACCCTGGACTTCCAACCGACCAGCCAGTTTGGTTGGAATCTTGCCACTCTCCGGTTAAAGAGGAATTGAAACCCTAGGAATTCCAGGAAACCTGAATCGAATCATATTATTGAACTTATTACGAAAACTAATAACTTGTATAAAAAAAAAAAAAGACGGCAGAAATATAACAAGCATTAACCCCCTTTTTATATTTTTGCAGTCATTGTTTGATGCAAGTTGCTAGTTTTTGTAATAAGTCCAATAATACGTCAATGGACTATCTAAAGATAGTCCGTTTTGACTCCAAGCCATCGTAGATATTGACATAGTCATGAATAAAACTAAAAGGTCAAAGTGTGCTTTCATTATCAGTTGTGTTACTTAACGTGTAAATACACTCACCATCCCACCCGTATATTTCTTATTCCTTTCTGTTCGAATACTGTAGACCTACTATCTCTGTCTCTGCTTGCTTCTCTGTCTCTCTCTGTTTCTCTCTGAGTCTCTCTGACCCATACGTTACATAATAATTTAATTATTTTTAAAATAAACTGAAACCACACACATTTGTGCGGAAACAGGCTTCCTTGACCATTACATGTTGCCTTAATGCATATGATGACACACACACACTGACACACACACTGACACACACACACACACACACACACACACACCACACACACACACACACACACACACACACACACACACACACACACACACACTCTGTGACCAGTATTCTAGTCTCCTTGCTGTGATACACACAATCTACTTTCAGTTCTGTTTTCGATTGTGATTCTAATAACACACTGAACAGCTAGGGGCGGATCAGTCATGCCAAAGGAGGTCGGTGGTTCCAATGGCTGGGTCACGGCTCTGATAATTTGAATGTAAAAGATGTATGGAAGGCCTCTCCTGGGAGAAAAAGATAAAACTCTGGTTTGAAATTACATGATTATGTCTACTTCTTTATATGCTCTCTCTCTCTCTCTCTCTCTCTCTCTCTCTCTCTCTCTCTCCTCTCTCTCTCTCTCTCTCTCTCTCTCTCTCTCTCTCTGTTTGGATCGATGTTGCTTTCACCTCCTACATGTAATCAATTATTTGTTTCACGATGTGTATTTTTTAATGTTTATTTGGTCGCCAGACAATGTATCTGTGTGTCAGAGAGAGAGAGAGAGAGAGAGAGAGAGAGAGAGAGAGAGAGAAGAGAGAGAGAGAGAGAGAGAGAGAGAGAGAGAGAGAGAGAGAGAGAGAGAGAGAGACGACGTTCGTGTTTTCAAATGCGTTTCTTGTTTGAAGTGACTTTTTTTCTATTTTCATGTTACTAGTCCATTTTAATTGTTTTTTTTATTTGTTTTTCTTTTATCCAAGGACAGATTGCAAGAATAGGCATCGCCTAAAATCTTTATCCTTGTCAAATAAAGTTTTTCAGTGTCCAGTGTCCAGTGTCTCTCTCTATGTGCAAAGTGCAGAGCCTAAAAAGAAAGTAAAACAAACCCGGCCAGAGTTATGTCCTGCCCCCCCCCCCCCACCCCACCCCCCAATAAACACACCACTTTCCACCCTTACAGAACGCATCAAATACATAGCCCAAAATTTGAAGCGATTCTGTTCAGTAGTTCACGAGATACAGCTGAACTTTTATACAAACTTCCTTGCACCATGGTACACCACCACACAAAATTTGAAGCGATTCTGTTCACTAGTTCACGAAATAAAGCTGGGGGGAAATTACATAGCCCAAAGAAGGAAATTTCGGTTTTCAAGGTCAAACTTCAAGGTCAAGGTCAGCACGGTGTTGATTAACGAAAGGAAGCTTCCTTTTCAAGCTGTCTACCCTCTGCCAATTTTAATCAAAATCCAAACAGTAGTTTTTAAGATAATCGATACACAGACAGACACACACACACACACACACAAACCGATCGCAATACCTCGGCCTCTGGCCGGGTAACTAACCAAAGCGACGGACGGTCGATGAAGCAGAAGGGGACAAAATGGACACAACAATTCCTCGAACATCAACTTTCAGTTTTGTTTTTCTAGCACTGGCCTTATCCTTTTCTACCTGTCACCCTTCGCGTGGTGTCTTTTGATTTATGAGAACTTGACTGATGCCCAATAGTGACAAGGCCTATTACATAATTATAGTGGTGACTTTTTCCTGAAAACTCGGGGCAAATAAATGAAAGGTTGTCTGGTTCCATTCTTGGCCTATCTTCTAATATGTCACTAATCTGAAAGCATCCCCCCCCCCTCCTCCATGCACACACACACTCCACTTCTTCCTTCTGTGTGTGTGTGTGTCGTTCGCTCTCTCACTCTCTTTCTCTCTCTCTCTCTCTCTCTCGGTGTGTGTGTGTGTGTGTGTGTGTGTGTGTGCGTGTGCGTGTGCGTGTGCGTGCGTGTGCGTGCATGCGTGTTTGTGTGCGCACGCTCTTGCTCTCTGTAGGGCCTATATGCGTATCTATAGAGATGGGAAACAGAAAGAGAATGGGACAGAGCGGGGGACACAATGACGTGGATACAAAGAGGACACATAGAGGCGGGGACATGTAGAGAAGGGAACAGAGACACGGGGACATACAGAGATGGGACATATAGAGATGGGGTCACATCAAAAGAAACGAGTCATCATAGAAACGGGAACATAGAGACACAAGGATAAATAGAGACAAGGACACAATGATGGGAACACATAGAGACTGGGACACATAGAGAGGGGGGGGCACATCGAAACGGGGGGAGACATAGAGATGAAGACATTGACACATAGAGAAGGGGGCAGAGACACGGGGACACACAGAGATAGGACATCACTATAGAGATGGGGTAACGCAGAGATGGGGACACACAGAGACTGGGACACACAGAGACGGGGACACATAAAGATTAACATATATAGAGAGACATTGGCACATAGAGATGGGGACAGAGACCCATGGTCACACAGAGATGGGGCAGACAGAGATGGGGTCACATAGAGATGGGGACACATACAAAGGAGAACATATAAACATAAGGACACATAGAGACAAGGACGCAATGATGGGAACACAGATCCAGGGACACACAGAGATGGGGACATATGGAGATGGGGACACATAGAGATGGGGACACATCGATATGAACATATAGAGACATTGACAGTATAGAGACATTGACACGTAGAGATGGTCACACACAGAGACGGGGACACATAGAGATGGGGACACACAGAGACGGGGACACATAGAGACGGGGACACACAGAGACGGGGACACATAGAGATAAGAACAGGACGGGACTAAAATGGGGCGAAGCAAAAATGGTCTGACCCTGGACTTCCAACCGACCAGCCAGTTTGGTTGGAATCTTGCCACTCTCCGGTTAAAGAGGGATTGAAACCCTAGGAATTCCAGGAAACCTGAATCGAATCATATTATTGAACTTATTACGAAAACTAATAACTTGTATCAAACTGAAAAGACGGCAGAAATATAACAAGCATTAACCCCCTTTTTATATTTTTGCAGTCATTGTTTGATGCAAGTTGCTAGTTTTTGTAATAAGTCCAATAATACGTCAATGGACTATCTAGTCCGTTTTGACTCCAAGCCATCGTAGATATTG
>JAGGCT020003688.1:10000-12475 GCA_017654935.2 Phymorhynchus buccinoides
AACTCCAAGGTCAAGGTCACCAGGGGTACGAATTTTCTATGGGACACTCCCGGTAACCATAAACGTACATCACCACACAAAATTTGAAGCGATTCTGTACACTGGTTCGTGAGTTACTGGGCGAACAAACAGAAGGACACACACACACATTGGACACACACACACGCACGCACGCACACACACACACACACACGCGCGCACGCACGCACTGCACGCACACGCACGCGTACACGCGCACGCGCACACGCACACAGCACACGCACACACACACACACACACAGAATTGTTCAAATATAAGAGGCATTAAGATTAAGATAGTGACTGTAGCCCAAAAGGTAAGAATCTAACGCTAAGCTATCGAGTCGCCCCAAACTGCGGTATTCGGGAATGCGGGTGAGATTTATATTTATTTTTTTTTAAAGGGGGGGGCGTGGGGGGGGGGGGGGGGGGGGGGGGGGGGGTGGGGGGGGGGGGGGGGGGGGGGGCTGGGGGGTGGGGGGGGGGGGGGGGGGGGGGGGGGGGGGGGGGGGGGGGGGGGGGGGGGGGGGGGGGGGGGGGGGGGGGGGGGGGGGGGGGGGGGGGGGGGGGGGGGGGGGGGGGGCGCGTCGGCTTATCGCATCAGTGTCAGGGTTCTTTCTTTTTGTGGCTCATTGTACTCTAGAGCCTTGAGGTAGGCTACTGGCTTTTCTTTTTTTGACTTTTTGATTTCTGGGAAAACGGTTCCCTGTAAACCGCAAGTGTATGGCACGCACGTAGGGGAAGACGGGGTAAAAAGGCCGCATGGGCAGGTAAGAAGAGCCCACCCCAATTATCTCATGAAATAAAGCAAATTTCAGTCTCATTTTGCCCATGAGAAGAGCGTTAATGTCTAGCATTCGTCTCATGGGCAAATTTGACTGAAATTTTCTTTATTTCATGAGATAATTGGGGTGGGCTTCTTACCAGCCCATGCGCTTTTTACCCCGTCTTCCCCTTAGCCTATACCTGACGCCAGCCGTAGGCCTATCAGTATCAGTGTAGTTATGGTTCTTTAAAGAAAACCGCCGCAAATGCGTGTGTGTGTGTATGTGTGTGCGCGCGCGTGCGCGTATGTGTGTGTGTGTGTGTGTGCGTGTGCGTGTGTACGTACGCCGGTGTACGTGTACGCGTGTATGTGGCCGGGTCGCGCGAGTTGTGTACGTGCGTGCACTGAGGCCTCAGTGTGTGTGTGCATTGGAGACGCGTTTTGTGTGTGCATTTTTCGCGCGCGTATGTGTGTGTGACAGAGAGAGAGAGAGAGAGAGAGAGAGAGAGAGAGAGAGAGAGAGAGAGAGAGAGAGAGAGCCTCAGATCGATCATTCTTTTGTCCCTGCTAAAGTTCAGGTGAGTCGCGTGCAAATTTGCAGCTCGTGCAAATTTGCAGCTCGCTACTATGAGAGTGTGTATTTGCGACATTGAGCATGAACCACAAATTTCACTTTTTTCTAGGGTTAGGGATAGGGTTAGGTTTAGGGTTAGGGTTAAGGTTAGGTAAATGGTTCAAAGTAACGAAAAAGTGAAATTTGTGGTTGTCGCAAATACACACTCTCATAGTAGCGAGCTGCAAATTTGCACGAGCTGCATGTGTGTGTGTGTGTGTGTGTGGTTGTGTGTGTGTGTGTGTGTGTGTGTCCTTTGCATGTGCGTGTGCCAGCGCGCGCGTGAATGTGTGGTGTTAAAAAAAAAATCTTCTAACGTGCAACTTGTTACGAAACAATTTCTACTCTTAAATCAATTGACGTCAGCTGACAGGGCAAATTTCTGTTTACGAAAGTGGGCGTTATCTTAGGGTCTATCATAGAAATGAAAATGGGTGTTTTAAACATGCATACCCTTTTACCATGAAGACGATTGCTGTAGCATCACAAACAAGGAAACTGCGCTATTAATAGTTGTTGGACTTTACATATTGCCTTACAAAATAAAAATAAATATTTATTTGCAATTTCAGTCTTTTCCTGGTTTCTTAAAAAGGTCTTACATCATACTCATAGCGGAAATGTTCATAATGACACATGTAGTGGTAGGGAGTTTGACAGGAGAAAGAATAAAATTATGTGAATTTGAGCCCCAGGGGCTTTGTGTGTGTGTGCGTGGTGTGTGTGTGTTTTTGGTGTGTGTGAGAGAGAGAGAGAGAGAGGAGAGAGAGAGAGAGAGAGAGAGAGAGAGAGAGAAGAGACGAGAGGAGAGAGAGAGAGAGAGAGAGAGAGAAGAGAGAGATCGAGAGGGAGAGATGAGAGAGAGAATGGAGAATCTGTTTAATGTCCTCCGACCTGGAACATGTACATATTATGGGACACGTGTAGTTATAAAGATGGTGGGCCGATCCTGTAGGTAGCCTACTACAATGCCAGGAAAGGTCAATGTTGGTGAGTGTGTGTGTGTGCGTGTGCGACCTTAGATATACAGAGAGAGAGAGAGAGAGAGGGGGAAGGGAGGAAGAGTAGGACGGATGAA
>JAGGCT020000368.1:0-5000 GCA_017654935.2 Phymorhynchus buccinoides
GCTTAGTTTAGGTTTAAATATGGTGATATTTTACCCACGAATGGAGCCAAAACCATGTCGGCTTACTTTTACTTACAGTTGAATATGTGAAAACGAATGTCATTCCGGATTCCCCGCTTCTTATTCCTTGTTCTGGTTGGTTCAGTCACTTAGATGGTTGTTGACATTTGTGGATACAGAGTCATGACTGGGTTATTTCAGAGAATAGCCGGGATGTTATTCAGATAATTGTATTCCCTTGCTTTTTACTTTCTATCTCCGAAAGTTGGCCAAGTCCCACAGATTCTAATAACTCTCTACTTATAACAAAACTGTCTCCCTCCCATTCGCTTTGATAGAGATGACGACCCCCATGATGGCGTAGCATTATACTAAAAAATGAAAAAAAAAAAAAAATGAAAAAAAAAAAATGGGTGGCGCGCCTCTGGCTGCGACGCGCTCTCCAGGTTGGAGCAACCCGAATTTCACAGAGACGCCTCTGTGACTATAAAGTACCTAATACCTAATACCTAAAGACACTCTCTGTTGTAAACCACACACTGATTCACATGTTGATGGTGATAAAGTTTAGAATTTGCAATCATAAGTTTCCCGTACAGCAGGATATATTTTTTGATATCCCTTGGCAAGAAAGAAAATGTACCCTGTGTGAACTGAATGAAATTGGTGATGAATTTCACTATTTGTTTGCTTGTTCTTTTCCTTTCATAAAAGATCATAGGTTAGAGCTATTACCCACATATTTTCAGCGTCACCCCAATGTTATTAAATTTAGTACTTTAATGAATACCTGCAGGAAATCTAAACTCGCAAAGTTTTCTAAAACTTTAAGAAACACCTAAATGCGGACATAAACCCTACCTGTGAAGCCTACTTGCTTGTCTTTTAGTTTAAGCCACTGCTCTGTAATAAATGTCTTTGTTATTCTTGTTCTCGTTTTTTGAAAAATAGTAGGTATTTATGGGATACTATTAGTTTGAAATTTATTTCTTAGATCATTAAGTCTTTTTGTTGTGAATTTTATTTCCTAGACCATTAAGTCTTTTTGTTGTTATTCATATTTGAATGTATGTTTTCTTATTTTCTTTTTTGACTCACCAGTGTGTGCCACTGTGTTTGTTGTTATCTATGTATTAGCTTAAAAGCCCCCCCTGGGGCCAAAGCTCAAATAAAACTGTTCCAACTGTTCCAACTATAGTTCGGCCTTTCCTGGTGGCTGTAAAATCGAAGACAAAAAACAAAATCAATTTTAAAATAACACGTGACTCCCAGATGCGCAACAACATCAGTGGGTGTTTTAAAATTCGAAATCGCAAAACACCTTTACACAATTGACGGATTGTTGGGCCACTGTTGGCTACCAGGCATTCAAGACAATGTTTTCTCAAGGACATGCTCTGGAGCATTCTCCAGAATATATATCTACGGACGCTTTTTCTCTTTCCCCATTCCTTATTCCTCAGATATATAGCTCAGAAACAGTGCGAGGAAAGCTTACAAAACAAAACAAAAAACCCTTTGTGCTATCAAACAAAAAAGAAACAAAAGATTAAAAAGCAAGTGCATGTTTTACCTGCTATCTCACAAAACTGAGACGGCATGGCATGCACCTCTCTCTCTGTTTGTTCGTTCTTTAGTTTAACGTCTGTTCACCCGCAAGTGATATTAGACAACAACAACAAACAAACAAACAAAAACAAAAAAAAAAAAAAAAGAAGTGTGTGTGTGTGAAATTAATGAAGCCTACATCAGATAGCTACTGAAGTGAGAGTGTGTGTGAATGCGTGAATGGAAGTATTATGTATGTGTTTTCCCTACACATCTATTCATACAAATCTAACACACATCTATTCATACAAATCTAACTGAGTGCATATAAAAATTACATTAACAGATATATAAGATGGGAGGGAAGGGAGGACATACAGTAACATTTCAAACTGACATGAAGAATTAAACAAGTGTGTCTTACTTTCTAAATGGCTAACAACAAAAATATAATAACACAATTTAAACCAACAATTAATTAGTAACTCAAAGAAAAATACCAACCGGACTTATGTGCAGGATTTCTGAAAAACGTTTAAGGAGATTAAAGTTGTTTAAGATTTTTTCAATGGTTAAAGGCGTTTGATGGTTCAGCAATTCACCATCAGTTTTGTTGATTTGTTCTTTAATTCTAGGACAATATAGGAGCAAATGATTTATAGATATTTGATTTCCACATATACACTTAACGTCTTTAGAAAATTTTGTTTTAAAAGCATTTAAACGAAGTTTAAACATCAAAGAAACGATTTGTCTTAAACTTGTATCTTTGAGCTGTTTTAAAATTAAGTAGGAATTTATTGTACTGGAGCCTTTTATACAATAGCGTGAATATTGACTGTCTGAAGTCATTAACATGCTGTCAAAATTTTCTTTGGATAATTTTTCAATATGTTTATAATATTCATGCAGATCTAAATTCACATTAAGATGAATCGTTCCCTCGGAATTACGCGCTGCACTTCTAGCTGCTCGATCAACCAATTCATTTGAGTATATTCCACAATGGGAGGGAACCCAATAAAAAGTTACACTAATGTCTTTACTCGATAATTGATTAATTAAATGTTTGATCTCTAATATCATTTCAAGGCGTATGTTAACATTTTGACCTTTAATAGCTTGTAATGCTGATTTCGAATCTACACAAAGTAATATTTTACAAGCATTAATAGGTAATTCTGCAGTATATTGTAATGCCATTAAAATAGCTAACAATTCTGCAGTAAAAATGGAATAATATTTACCTATATAATATCGTTTCTCTATTTTTAACGAGGGTATTACATATGCTGCTCCTGTATTCCCATTTTGAAGAACAGACCCATCTGTGTATATTTTAATACATCCACTATAACAACTTTCCATATGTAAATTAACTAAGTTTTTTAATATGTTTGGAGATTGACTTTTGTTAATATCTGTATGATCAATATCAAAAGCAGGTTTAATTTGTTCCCAAGGCGGTACTGGCGAAAAAGATGGCTTAGCTGCAATTTCTTTATTTTTTAATTCTTTACAATTAATAATATCGGAGACAAAGGAATTAATTGGTTGCAAAGATTGAATTGTTTTAGCTCTTTTAACAAAATCATGTTCAGTATCTAACTTAACTTCTTCTTTACAAAATGTATCATATACTGATGATTTTAATACAAATTTTGCAGCAGAAATCTTTCTGTATTCGTCGAGAGGTAGAATACCTGCTTCTTTATATGATCCTAGATTATAAGCATGAGTTGGTACCCCAAGTGCCAGTTTAAAAGCTTTACAATCGATGCATTGTAGTTTGCTTAACAAATATTTTGGAGCACTAAAGAACATTTCCTGAGCATAAATTAATTGAGATCGTACAAGAGAATTAGCAAGACATATAAGCGCTTTTGTATCTTGTCCCCAACGCTGTTTACTTATAATTTTGAGAAAATTTAAAGCCTTTCTTGCTTTGTTTAATATGTAATCTATATGTTGATTCCAAGTAAGTTTTGATGAAAGGAAAACACCCAGAAACTTCACACTCTGCGTATAATTGATTACTGTGCCATTGATGGTAAAAACTGGAAGTTTTTCTGGGTTGCATCCCGAATTAAAAAGTACTATATGTGTTTTTTTCTAATGATAAAGTTAAACCATTTTCTTTCATAAATGTATTTATTTTATCTAATTCACGTTGATATAATTTTTTGGTATAGTTCAAGGATCTAAGTGGAGTTTTACGCTTCATTGTTACCTTCATCCACATGCAGATATCGTCTGCGTACTGAGCTAAGACTGTGTCTTTAGATATATTATTTGGTAGATCTGCTATCAATATATTAAACAAGATAGGTGAAATAACAGAACCTTGTGGAAGACCCATCTGAAGTTCTCTGGGATTTGAATATGTACTTCCAACTCTTACTTGTATAAATCTATCTGATAAGAAATTTTCTATATAGTTATACATATTACCTGTAACATTGTGATTTTGAAGTTTTTGTAATAGTCGATAGTGCCATACTTGGTCGTAAGCTTTTTTCACATCAAAGAAGGTTGCAAGAATATTTTTTCGCCTTGCAAGCTGTTGCTTGATTTGTGTCGTGAGTTTTACTAAGTGTTCTGTAGTAGACCGGCCTTTTCGGAAACCTGCTTGATTATTAGGTATAATGCTTTGTTTTTCACAGACATGAATTAATCTATTTAATACGATTTTTTCCATAAGTTTGCATACATGAGACGTCAACGAGATGGGTCTGTAGCTGTTTCTATCAGACCTGGGCTTGCCTTGCTTATGTATAGGAATAACAATTGAATGTTTCCAGATAAAGGGCATTTCTCCATCAGCCCAACATTTCCGAAAAATTACATGTAAAAAACTGATGACATTATGTGGTAAATGCCTTAACATTTCATACGATATCCCATCTAATCCAACAGATGTTTTGTTTTTACTAAGATATAGAATACATTCTTTAACTTCATCTAGAGTAATATCGGCATTCACATAACTTTTTATTGTGGGCTTGTTATTATCTTCATCTGTTGTGGTCTTATTTTTCTCTTCATTTTCTCTATATTGTCTATTTTCAGCAGATAATCCAGTAGTTCTACTGTAATTTGCAAACATATCAACAAACGCTTCTGCTTTTTCTTGATTAGAAGGTAGGTCTGAATTTTCAAGTTTTATTGGACACTGAGGTAAATGTATCCCGTTCTTCATGGTTTTCATTTTTTCCCATACCTTTTGCATATCTTTATAGCTATAAACTTCATTAGTACAAAAGGATGACCAGTACTGTCTCTTTGCTTGTGCATTAACCCTATTTGCTCTATTTTTTGCCATTTTTGACTCTATATGATTTGGGAGAGAGTGTTCTTTTATGTAAACTTCAAATGTTGTCCATTTTTCTGCTCTAGCGTTCTCACAGTCTTCATTCCACCAGATATTACCAGAATGTTTATGAGACTTCTTT
>JAGGCT020000368.1:15000-17923 GCA_017654935.2 Phymorhynchus buccinoides
CGTCACATCCTCTGATTTTGTTTTTTCGAGTAAAAGGAGTTGGATCTGGGAACAAGGACTGACCGTTAGTCTCTTTGTCCGTGTGTGTGTGTGTGTGTGTGTGTGTGTGTGTGTGTGTGTGTGTGTGTGTGTGTGTGTGTGTGTGTGTGTGTGTGTGTGTGTGTGTGTGTGTGTGTGTGTGTGTGTGTGTGTGTGTGTGTGTGTGTGTGTGTGTGTGTGTGTGTGTGTGTGTGTGTGTGTGTGTGTGTGTGTGTGTGTGTGTGTGTGTGTGTGTGTGTGTGTGTGTGTGTGTGTGTGTGTGTGTGTGTGTGTGTGTGTGTGTGTGTGTGTGTGTGTGTGTGTGTGTGTGTGTGTGTGTGTGTGTGTGTGTGTGTGTGTGTGTGTGTGTGTGTGTGTGTGTGTGTGTGTGTGTGTGTGTGTGTGTGTGTGTGTGTGTGTGTGTGTGTTTTGTGTTATCTTCCATTGCATGTTTGTGTTTGTTTAAATGGATCAAAATTAATGGTAAATGCCAGAAATTATGGAGGTTCAAGACTTCAAGTACTTTTTTACTGCAAAATCAGAACTCTCCGAGAGAGCCCGAACCTCAGCTCAATCTACTGTAAGAAATGCAGGCAATATTTAAGTATGCCAGGAGAGCCTATGTGTGACCCAGCCCCATAAAAGGGACATTAAGTCGCTGGGCTAGTTTCTCACAACAGGCTTGGAAAGTAAAATAATCTCATTTAAAAAAAAAATCATTTTTGAGCTATGTGTATTTTCTTGCTCTCTACTATCTCATCTTTCATATTTATAAAGAACAATCTTTATTATGGTCTCTAAATACTCCAAAAAGTGCTTTAAAAATAGTAGTTTGATGCATTTTCTTCAGCTAGGCTAAACTTTACACAGTGATTTCTCAAAATGGCCGACAGTCACCCTACCAATTTTAAATGCCCATAACTCTTCAACGGAAAAAGCTACAAGAATGGTTCTTATATCAATTTAAAAAAAACTGTCTGACATTTCCAGCTGTACCATTTTCTCAGAATGGTAATTTGGACACTAAATGTCCCTTTCGTGCTAGGTCACATGTATTAGGAGGGGTGGCTTAAGTGCATGATAGTCAGAAGAAAGATTTCTTATTAGAAGGGAGAAACATCATACCTCTGTTTTAAATTGTAGATATAAATCACTTTCTTTCACGTATTTTTGTGCTCATAAAATCAATATCACACTGTAGGCATGTCATGCCATCGAACAAGATAAAAACAACAAGGAGAAAGATCATTCAAAAACACTTGTGTTGTTTTAATTGGCTAAAATTATCCCATCTTACTTTCGTGATTGAATAACGAATACACCTCTCTGGCTCTTAAGAAGCGAGTCCCTGACTTGCAGTTTTCAAGGCAATAGGAATTGTTCGGAAATAATGAATGGGAGTAATTTCATGGTGTTTGGGAGTAATGTTGCCTAAATCAATCGGTCAAACAAGGGAAGTTACTCTACCATCAGGTAGATCCCCGGCTCTCGCCTCGTGTGCTTGAGCAGACATACAGCACTTAGAACACCGTGCGTTATTCTAAAATTGATGTCATTTATATTTTTACGTTACATTTTGCAAGTTTTATCAGTTGGTGTCCACTGGCCACCCCTCATTTTTCTAATAAAAAATGTTTGCAAGTCGCTGACTGGCATCCTGCGGTTTCAAGCTTCGACGCCATTGTTGCATTGTTGCTATGGTATTTGACCGAGTAATGGAGGTAAACAACTCTTAATTTTCACGAAGTGCTCTCTCCTAGGTTGTTTTTTTCTCCGAAAATAGTCTATTACAATGGAGAACGTAGAGTTTGCATGAAACGTGGCGTTTCGCATGCCATTTCATGTGCAAAGAGCGTTTGTTTCCTGCTTTTGGCAAAAACTCACCAAATTCAGCAACTACTGCATGTACAGATACTTCATGTCAGCTTCTTGTCTCAGTCTATCCTCCTCTCTCTCTCTGTGTCTCTGTCTGTCTGTCTGTCTGCTCTGTCTCTCTCTCTCTCTCTGTCTCTCTCTCTCTCTCTCTCTCTCTCTCTCTCTCTCTCTCTCTCTCTCTCTCTCTCTCTCTCTCTCTCTCTCTCTCTCTCTCTCCCATGTTCTTCAATTTACTGTGAACATGCCTGTTGTTGTTATTTTCTATTCTTTTTATGCATTTTATACTTTATTTTTGTTACTCATTCCTTGTTAGTTGGCTTTTCGTTTTCCCCTCGAGGGCATGGTGTAAAGAAGCTTGAGCTTATCCGTTTACGCTCATTAAACATTCGTATTCGTATTTGTATTATCTCTTCTCTCTCTCTCTCTCTCTCTCTCCTCCTCTCCCTCTCTCTCTCTCTCTCTCTCTCTCTCTCTCTCTCTCTCTCTCTCTCTCTCTCTCTCTCTCTCTCTCTCTCTCTCTCTCTCTCTCTCTCTCTCTCTCTCTCTCTCTCTCTCTCTCTTTCAGGTGATGACAATAAAATGTCGAAGTGTCTTCATGTCCGCATCGACCCATGCAAGTTACTTACTGTACAGTAGGACGTTCACACACAAACAAAAGTTTACTCAGGCGGAACTCAAAACTCTCAAACAACTCATGCATCCTAATGTTACGATTGCATGATCGTTTGGAGTTGTTGTGGTCCGACTTGACTTAGTACCTTTCTTTTGACAGTCTTTCACCACGGCCGTTCCGTTGCACACAAAGTTAAGCTGTTTAGTTAAATGACTGAATCTAGAAATCTTAGATAAAAGTACAACCAAGAATTTATTCTTAAAAATATTTTGGCTGTATGTTCTTCGTAGTATTTGTTATTATATTTCTTCTATCAGATTTATGGTAAAAAATGTTTTTGTTGAACAGTACCATGCAACTTATTTAGTAGAAAATGTTCTTAAATAATACACTTTTTATCGCAAACATAAATAAAAA
>JAGGCT020003689.1:0-12472 GCA_017654935.2 Phymorhynchus buccinoides
AGCCAGAATGCCCAAAGCTTACATCAAATGTTGTTTATGCTCTGAATGGTTTGTGCGGGGATTGTCTTAAAAGCCATGACAAGCTCCCAGCATAACATCATCAGTCTAAAATCCCCCGAAGACGGAGTGTTGGCTGCCTACATGGCGGGGTTATCAAAAACGGTCACACACGTAAGTTCTCATCACTAGCTTGTGCATTTGGTACTGAATTGTTTCAAGTGCCTCTTGCTGTTGAGATGATCCCTGGAGTTCGTTACGCCAGGGAACAACCATAACACATTCGGTTCTAATTAGGGCCTAAGTTTATAGCGTTTTACAATAGTGGACTTGCAAGGCAAATGCTTAGAACTTTTAACATGTCCTGTATAGATGAGGATTGGCTCCTGATGTCACCTGAATGAGCGAGGCATTGTGATCAAAAGTGGCAAGCCAAAAGAAACATACATGTCACCACGTGATTTTTTTGGTGGAGAAACAAGTGTGGCAATCTCAATCCTCTTCGTCTCTCTCTCTCTCTCTCTCTCTCTCTCCTCTCTCTCCGTCGTCTCTCCTCTCTCCTCGTCATCTCTCATTCTCTCGTCTCCTCTCGTCTCGCTCTCTATCTCTCTCTGGGCCTCTCCTCTCTCTCTCTCTCTCTCTCTGTGGAGTGAGTTTCTAGGTCAAGCTAGAGAAAGATCAATCAATTAGGCATCGAAATTCAGCTGGAAGTTATATTACTAACGGTGGTGTTGACCAAAAACTCTCCAAAAAGTTTACAAAAACATAGGGGAAGACGGGGTAAAAAGTGCATGGAGTACAGGGTAGAAGCCCACCCCAATTATCTCATGAATAAAGAAAATTTTCAGTCAAAATTTGCCCCTGAGACTAATGCTAGACCTTAGGCTCGTCCTCATGGGCAAAATGAGACTGAAATTTGCTTTCATTCATGAGATAATTGGGGTGGACTTCTTACCCGCCCATGCGCTTTTTACCCCGTCTTCCCTAGTCGGAATTTGAAAAAATCGCTTCAGAAAATTTTAAACGAGAGCTTGATAGTGTGCACGCAAGTTTTCAGCGGAGTTTGAACCGGGTAGCAGCGGAGGGGGGGGGGGACTGACAGCGATTGCACTGCGCTCACTAGCAAAACCTCACGAACTGGAACCACGGGTCACAGACTTTGTTTGAAACTACAACAGAACTGACACAGGCAACAGCAAACTGTAGAAAAGTGGAGAAAATTAGAAATGTTCTCTAGACGTGATATGAGACTTTGAAGTTGTTCAATGTACCTCGCGCTTCAAGCAGTGAAATCGTACGAGGACTGTGCCAGGCCAGTATTCAGTGTTCAGTTCAGTGTTCTCTCTCGTTCTCTCTCTCCGTCTCTCTCTCCTTCTCTCTCTCTCTGCAACTGTCTCATCTCTCTCTCGTCTCTCTCTCTCTCTCTCTCTATCTCCTCTCCGCTCTCTCAGTCCTCGATCAGAACTGGGTGTACCTCTATTATGACTTGCCATTTTATATCTTGACCTTTGCCCATAATGTATTCCCCCCCTGTCGCGTCCTGTTTTAAGTATCACTGACTACAGCTGTTTTCCTGCATCATGGAACACAAAAAGATGTCACCTCAGATAAAAATAACAACAATGTTAATACCGGACCAACGACTTCATTACTGCTTTTTAGTTGTAGGGGAAGACGGGTAAAGCGCATGGGCCGGGTAAGAAGCCCACCACCAATTATGTCATGAATAAAGAAATGTTCAGTCAAATTTGCCCATGAGACAGAATGCTAGACATCACGCTCCGTCTCATGGGCAAATGGAGACTGAATTTGACTTCTATTCATGAGATTTATTGGTGTGGGGCTTCTTACCCGCCCATGCGCCTGTTTACCCCGTCTTCCCCTAGGCCTACATTTTGGTCGACAGCGCAATGTGTTAGGGGAAACGGGGTTAACAAGTGCATGGGCGTGGTAAGAAGCCCCCCCAATTATCTCATGAATGAAGCAAATTTCAGTCTCATTTTGCCCCATGAGACGAGCGTTAATGTCGAGCATTCGTCTCATGGGCAAATTTGACTGAAATTTTCCTTTATTTCAGGAGTAATTGGGGTGGGCTTCCTTACCCCCCATGCGCTTTTTACCCCGTCTTCCCCTTAATTTACATGATCCAATGTGTTGCCAAGAATGATTTTGTTATAAACATACAAGGCGTTGCAAGGACCTAATGCCTACGTTAACAATTGAAGCACAAACTTTGACAAAGGATGGGACTTCTTTTTCTGCATGCCATAATGCCATAATGTAAGCCTATGAGGTACGCATGTGTTTCGGTTTCAGTTTTCACGGTCTCCCGCTTGGGTTTGAGCGACACATTCCGATTTCGGAGGAGAGTACAGTTACTGAGATACATCAAACATTTAGGCTACTTTCCTCTCGCCAACATACATTACATCTACTCAGTGCAAGACATCATCATGTGATTAAGAACAGAAACACGACTGAAACTACTTGGAATCAGTCGCATTGTAAAGAACATTAATCTGCTTTTTGCTGTTGTAGTTTTATTTCTATTTTTGAAAGCTTTTCTACGATATTATACCTGTTACTCACAGTGTGGAAAGAACTGTTTGAACTACGAATAATGGATGTATAAGCAACGAAACTTATCGAGAGCATTCCCTAGTTTTTTTACGCACGGTGTAACGA
The DNA here is from genome assembly GCA_017654935.2 of Phymorhynchus buccinoides. Lineage (NCBI taxonomy): Eukaryota > Metazoa > Mollusca > Gastropoda > Neogastropoda > Raphitomidae > Phymorhynchus > Phymorhynchus buccinoides. The sequence goes on from JAGGCT020003689.1 coordinate 2,683, forward strand.
CCGTTTACCACAGTGTACAAAGACTAATGACGCCAAGAATATGGATGTTAAGCCATTCGAAACATGTGAATATAGAGTATTCCCTTCAGGTAACAAACTTACGCGCTCTGTGGGCAACGACCGTTACTTCAGTGTGCAATGACTGTTGCAACTATATAATATATGTGTAAATGTGGAACGTTTGAATAGAGCGTTTTTCCGTCTTGTAACAGCGCTACGCTCTGTATACCGACCGCTACTCAGCGGCAAACGACAGTTGCAAGAAAGCATATGGATTGTTAAGGGTCATGAAACGTGAATACAGAGTAAATTTTTTCCCTCTTGTAGCACCTTACAATCTGTGGTACGTACCGTTCCTCAGTGTGCAAAGATTATGCAGACTATAGAATATGAAGATGTAAGCCATCGGAAGGTTTTCATAGGAGTACTCCCTCTTGTAACCCACCGTTTACGCTCTGTGTATAACCGTTACTCATGAGTGCAAAGACTGTTGCAAGTCCTAGAATAGGAATTTGTAAAAATCGAAAAACGTTTGATAGATTATTCCATCTTGTAACACCGTTTACGCTCTGGTAACGGCCCGTTACTCATGTGCACTTATACTATGGATGTGTAGCCACCGAAACGTTATAGAAGAGTATTTCCCATCATGTAACAACCGCTTACGCATTGTGTAACGACCGTTTACTCAGTGTGCAAAGACTGTTCCGCCATAGATAAATGGATGGTGTTAGCCATCGAAACATTTGAATTGGAGAGTATTCCGTCTTGTAATAACTGTAAAACTTTGGATACAACCGTTACTCATGTTGCCGGATACTGTCCCAACTATATAATATGGATGTGTAAGCCATCGATACGTTTGAATAGAGAGTATACCCTCTTGTAACAACCGTTACGCTCTGTTTAACCACCATTACTCAGTGTGCAAAGACTGTTACAAACATAGCACATGGATGTGTAAGTAATTGAAACGTTTGAATAAGGAGTATACAATCTTTTGTAACAACCGTTACGCTCTGTGTAACGGCCGTTACTCAGTGTGCAATGACTGTTGTAACTATAGAATATGGATGTGTAAGCCCTGGAAACGTCATAGTAGAGATTATTCCATCTTGTAACAACCGTCTCATAAGCTTGAACTTTTACCCCTTGAACATCAGTTGCATTACAACACAGCTGTCTTAATGAATAAAGTTCACATTAACCTGACGCCCACATCTTTACTTACACATCGTTCCTCACTCGCTTCCACATGTACCAACTATCGTTCTGATAATTGCCCTGTTCTGATGCCGCACCCGAATTGACCATTTCAAAGCAAGTTTTTCTTTCTCAATGTTCCACACAGCAGGAATTCACTTTCTTCACTTGCAAAAGCAAGTTATTGAGTATCAAATTTAAACGTCTTGCGGATGCGAAGGGCATCTCCTTAACTCCATTCAATAAAACTGTCATGAGCTCCTCAATGCACCACACAGAGAACCAAGGCTTTGTAGGACCGGGCTGGTTGTGTAACTCAACTAGGTCTGACCGCATTTCTTTAAAATTTGACGAGCGTGTCCCACGCTGCTCTATGTGGTCAACTAGGTTTTATGACATGTTATTTGATTTGACAAGCATCTGAAGTAGGCCTTGTGACCACTGTCCCACGACTTTCTTGTGTGTATGTCCGTCTATGATGCTGGCAGAAGTGGCGACAGTAGTGTGTAGTGGAGGGGGTGGGTAGTATTAAGGGTGGGGCCTCAGTTCGTAGTTTGGTAACAGCAGTAGTAGTAGTAGTAGTAGTAGTAGTTAGTAGTAGTAGTATCAGTACGTACGTGGTAGTGAGGTGGAGATAGTAGTAGCTGTAGAGGGGGGAGGGAGTAGCGGGGGGTGACGTGGTAGATTAGGTAGTAGAGAGGGGAGTAGTTAGTAATAGAATAGTAATAGTGGAGATAGGAACGAGTGGTAATGAGAAGTAGTAGTAGAAGTAGTCGTAGTGTGGAGTATTGGAGGTAGATAGAGAGAGAGGGGGAACGAGAGAGAGAGAGGGGGGGATAGAGAGAGAGACGGAGAGAGAGAGAGTGGGGGGGGGGTCGGGAGAGGTGAGAGAGGAGAGAGACAGACAGACAGAACATGGAGAGACCATCCTTCTGTGAGGGTGAGGTTCCTTCACTTAGGTTTTTCTTTAAGGGAGGAGAGACGGTATTTCTATTCTGGAGATATTTAAGCCCCCCCCCCCCCCCCCTCCACCCCCCCCCCGGTGGTGAGGGGTGAGGTGGAGATAGAAGAGAGAGTGGATGAGCTGGGGTGTAGGGGAGATAGAAGGAGAGAGGGGACCCCCTACCACCCTGGCTTGTGGTCACAACCCCCCCCCCCCCCCCCCCGAAGAGAGCCCTTGGCTTAGGCGATGGAGCGGCTTTCTCCATTTCTCCCACTTTGGAGAAGGAAGACGAGAGTGGAGAGAGGGCTCCCACCCCCCCCTTTTTGTGGAGGCCATTTCCTTGTCTTATGAGGGAGGGGCTTTCGGTGTGAGGTGGAAGTTTTTCTAGAGGAGGGGCTAGAGTGAATGCTCGGGGGTGAGGTGGACCTTTTGTTTGCCTTGTCTTTATACTCTTAGGGTGTGTAAGCCTACTCGGAGCTTTTAAATCTCCGAGTATCCCGTCTTGTGGACCCCCCCCCCCCCCCCCTGGGTAACGACCGTTACTGCAGTGGCTTATTAGACTACTTCGTCAACGCAAGCGTTCCGGGTCTGCAACTTGGTCTGTTCTACTATGAAGGAAGTCCCCCCCACCCTATTGGAACCGACCGTCCTAGAGCTCTCTAGCTGTCCTCCTTCTCCACCGTTGGAGAAGAGAGATGCGGACCAAAAGGAGAGCCGGGTGTTGACCTGTGGGCTTGTGTGGTGGTGTCTTATGAGCTTAGCTCGAAACGAGGGGAGACGGGGTGGAGATAGGAACAGAGAGAGGGGAGAGTGGTGGGATTTTGACGTGTTGACGAAAATCAAGTATGATTTAATGCAACAACAAAGCTCCTTTTCTGAATGTGCCTGTTTCAGTTAATACATGCAATAAGCTTTATATCAGCACTGAACACTTTATATCTTAGTTAGTTAGTTAGTAATCGGCAAAAGGTGGGGTTTTCTTTGGGGTGATTCTTTTGTTGTTGAAAGATTTTCGGTATTTTTAAAACAAGACTTAGTGCAACAAAAACTGCTTATCATAAATGTACACGTGATACAATGTATACAGAATAACTTTTACATGGACACCATAACAAATAATACTTAATAAAATATGTCCTAGTAGATAAATCCGCACGGCAGCATGAAGCATCTGCGTTCATAATTGATAGGAACCTGTCCGAGCGATCGAAGAAAAAAAAAAGAACTGGTTAGATGTACATTATTGAATACAACAAAACCCGTGCTCCGCTCGGGATGTCATGACAGCAATTGTAAGCTGTGCACAGACTTGGGTTTTGTCATTTTGAGAAAAGTAGGGGCCTAAATGTTGTGAAAAGTGGGAGGAGCATTTATTTTACTTTACAGTATGTTAGACACACACGCACACTCACGCACACGCACGCCACACACACACACACACACACACACACACACACACACACACACACACACACACACACACTCGCACGCACATCACGCACACACACGCACACACGCACACGCACGCACACACACACACACACACCACACACACACACACACACGCACATTCAGGCTAGCTCTCTTTTGTGTTCAGTGGCCCTTTTTCGTCCTTTGTCGGTCAGTTTCATTAGGAAGTGGGTCCCATCATTGTTAGGCCAGGAACAGTCTGCTGTGACAGACTATCTAAAGACAGAGTCCTCAACTATCCTACGTTTCTCTAGGTCCTCTCATTGTTCGTCCTTCAACAGGTTACCGTGAAAGACAAGCATAGGCAAAAGACTTTTAAAACCATCCTACACTTCTCTCCACAAGGTGTTAGTGTACACTACAGGTCAGCTTGCTTAATGGGTAGAGGTCCTGTCGCAGACTCGTGGGTTGTTGGGCCACTAAGCTTTAACATCAATTATTTCAAGAGACCTGCCCTTGGGCGAGACTTTGCGCTACTGTCGCCCCCCCCCCCCTCTCTCTCTCTCTCTCTCTCTCCTCTCTCTCTCTGTCTCTGTCTCTGTCTCTCTCTCTCTCTCTCTCTCTCTCTCTCTCTCTCTCTCTCTCTCTCTCTCTCTCTCTCTCTCTCTCTCTCTCTCTCTCTCTCTCTCTCTATTCTCTCTCTCTCTCTCTCTCTCTCTCTCTCTCTCTCTCTCTCTCTCTCTCTCTCTCTCTCTCTCTCTCTCTCTCTCTCTCTCTCTCTCTCTCTCTCTCTCTCTCTCTCTCTCTCTCTCTCTCTCTCTCTCTCTCTCTCTCTCTCTCTGTCTCTCTTCTCTCCTCTCTCTCTATCTCTCTCTCCTTCTCTCTCTCTCTCTCTCCTCTCTCTCTCTGACTCGCTCTCTCTCAATTACTCTCTCTGTCTCTGGCTCTCCTCTAACCTCTCTCTCTCGAACACCTCTCTCTCAACGTCTCTGCCCTTGGAGGGTGGGTGAAGATGGTCTCAGTCTCTGACTCAGACCTCTCTCTAACTCTCGCTCCATAACCCCTATCTCTCTTCCACTAAATCTCTCTCTTTTCGCAAGAGTGAATGCCCTTGTCAGTACTGACCAGCAAGAGCCTCTCTACTCTCTCTCTCTCTCACTGTCAAGGGCGTTAATAACCTCTGTTGCTCTCTCTCTCTAAGAACGTACAGGCCAGTTGAGCAGTCAGACCATCTCTCTCAAATTCTCCTCTGTCTCTCCATGACAACAATGTCACCATTCAAGGGTATCTAGAGATTTTTCTCTCTTGAATTGTTCTCTCTCTGCCCCCTCTCTCTCTCTCTCTCCCACCCTCCCCGTCTCTCCTCTCTCTCTTCTCCTCTTCTCTCTCTTCTCTCTTGCCTCCTCTCTCTCTACCTCTCTCTCTCAGTCACTCTCTCTCTCTCTCTCTCTCTCTCTCTCTCTTACTTTTTCTTTCTCTGTTTGTGTGTGTCTGTGCGTGGGTGTCTGTGTGTCTGTCTCTATTCTCTGTCTTTCTTTCACTATCTCTCAACATCAACAAACACCCTCAACGCTCTCTCTGGTAGCCATAATATTTCAGAATTTATTTATTTTTCTTGTGATAAAAATTTAACAACCATGGCCTCAAGAGACATCTTTCAGACTTCCATGTGCCTCTCTCTATCTCTCTAAAAAAGACTCTCTCATAAACACTGGTTCTGGTCTAGAGTCTGACTCTTTTAATTCTATCAATAAAATATCTCTTGTTTCTGGGCTCTCTCTGTGTCTCTCTCTCTTTTTAGAAAACTTCTGTGCAAGCCCTCGAAACGTTTGAATATAGACATACCATCTTGTAACAACCGTTACGCTCAGTGTAGCGACCACTCCACCCACTGTTGCAACTATATAATATGGATGTGTAAGCCATCGAAACCTTGAAATATAGAGTATACCTTCTTGTCAACCGCTTCGCTCAGTGTCTGCGACCGTTACTCCTTTTGCAAAGACTGTTGAACTATATAATATGGATGTGTAGGCCATCGAAACTGTTTGAATAGACAGTAACTTCCGTCTTGCAACAACCGTTATTTGATGTGTAACGACCGTTACTCAGTGTGAAAGACTGTTGCAACTATAGAATATGGATGTGTAAGCCCTCAAGGGCGTTTGAATAGAGTTGCAAAGACCTCTTGTAACAACCGTTAGCAGCTCTGTGTAACGCTCCGTTCCCTTGTTGCCATGACACTGTTGCAACTATTCAATATGGATGTGTCTTTGAACTTGAAACGTTGGGAGCTTAATAGACCACTACCCCTCTTGCAACAACCGTTACCCTCAGTGTAACGACCTCCCTCTTTTACTTTTGCTTTCTCTGTTTGTGTGTGTCTGTGCGTGGGTGTGTGTGTCTGTCTCTAACTTTTGTCTTTAGAGACGCATACAACTCCTGTAACAACCTCAACGCTCAACGTAGTAGAGTGTAATACGACCGAATTTATTTATTTTTCAAAGACTTAAACTATTCAACCATGGCCTGGAAGTCTTTCATTCTTCCATTGTTTCTCTATAGAGAGCAAAAGACTTGTCATAAACACTGGTTCTGGTGTAGAGTTCCGACCGTTTTAATGCTATCAATAAACATATTTACTGTTTCTGGGCAAAAATCTGGAAAGCTACTTTTTAGAAAAATATGGATGTGTAAGCCCTCAAAACGTTTGAATATAGAGTATTCCCTCTTGTAACAACCGTTACGCTCAGTGTAACGACCGTTACTCAGTGCGCAAAGACTGTTGCAACTATATAATATGGATGTGTAAGCCCTCGAAACGTTTGAATAGAGAGCATACCCTCTTGTAACAACCGTTACGCTCAGTGTAACGACCGTTACTCAGTGCGCAAAGACTGTTGCAACTATATAATATGGATGTGTAAGCCCTCGAAACGTTTGAATAGAGAGTATACCCTCTTGTAACAACCGTTACGCTCTGTGTAACGACCGTTACTCAGTGTGCAAAGACTGTTGCAACTATATAATATGGATGTGTAAGCCCTCGAAACGTTTGAATAGAGAGCATACCCTCTTGTAACAACCGTTACGCTCTGTGTAACGACCGTTACTCAGTGCACAAAGACTGTTGCAACTATATAATATGGATGTGTAAGCCCTCGAAACGTTAGAATAGAGAGCATACCCTCTTGTAACAACCGTTACGCTCAGTGTAACGACCGTTACTCAGTACACAAAGACTGTTGCAACTATATAATATGGATGTGTAAGCCTTCGAAACTTTTGAATAGAGAGCATACCCTCCTGTAACAACTGTTACGCTGAGTGTAACGACCGTTATTCACTGCACAAAGACTTGCAACTATATGATATGGATGTGTAAACCGTCCAAACGTTTGAATAGAGAGCATACCCTCTTGTCACAACTGTTACGCTCAGTGTATCGACCGTAACTCAGTGTGCAAAGACTGTTGAACAATAGAATATGGATGAGTACAACAACATAATATGGTTGTGTAAGCCATCAAATCGTTTGAATAGACTGTATTCCGTCTTGTAACAACCGTTACACTCTGTGTAACCACCGTTACTCAGTGTGCAAAGACTGTTGCAACAATAGAACATGGATGTGTAAGCCATCGATACGTTTGAATAGAGAGTATACCCTCTTGTAACAACCGTTACGCTCTGTGTAACGACCGTTACTCAGTGTGCAAAGACTGTTGCAACAATAGAATATGGATGTGTAAGCCATCGATACGTTTGAATAGAGAGTATTCATAGATAGCATACCTCTTGTAACAACCGTTACGCTCTGTGTAACGACCGTTACTCAGTGTGCAAAGACTGTTGCAACTATATAATATGGATGTGTAAGCCCTCGAAACGTTTGAATAGAGAGCATACCCTATTGTAACAACCGTTACGCTCAGTGTAACGACCGTTACTCGGTGCACAAAGACTGTTGCAACTATATAATATGGATGTGCAATTTTACTCACTGTGCAGATATTGTTGAAACTATAGAATATGGATTGTAAGACATGAAATGTGTAGACAAGGCATTTCCGTCTGTAACAACCGTTACGCTCTGTGTAACGACTGTTACTCAGTGTGCAAGCTGTTTCAAAACATAGAATATCGATGTGTAAGCCCATCGAAAAACGTTGAAATAGAAAGGATTCTGTCTTGTAAACCACCGTTTCGCTTGTGTAACGAACGACCCGTTTACTGAGTGTGGGAAAGCCTGTTGTAGCTATATATATGATGTGTAAGCCATCGTAACGTTAATGAGAGTATTTCGACTTGGGAACAACATTGCGCCTGTGTGTAACGACCGTTACCACTGTCAAAGACTGTTGCAACCTATAGAATATGGAGTGCAAGCTATCGAAACGCTAAATGTAGACTATTCCGTCTTGTGTTCAACCGTTTACGCTCTGTGTAACGACCGTTTATCATTGTGCGCAAAGACTGTTGTCACTATAAATATGGATGAGTAAGCCTCGAAACGTTAAAGGAGAGTATTCCGCTTGTAACAACCGCTACGCTTTGTTTAACCTACCGTTACTCAGTGTGCAAAGAGAGTTGCAACTATAGAATACTCGATGTGTAAGCTATCGAAAGTTTAAATAGAGAGCATTCGTCTGTAACACCGTTTACGCCTCTGTGTAACGCTCGTTGATCATGTGCAAAGCTGTTGCAAACAATAGACTATGGCTGTCAACCCATCGACACATTTAAATGTAGAGTTTCGTCTTGTAACACCTTAAGGCTCTGTGTACGACCGTGGTGCTCACTGTTCAAAGATGTTTGCAACAATAGAAATATGGATTGTAAGACATCGAAGCGTGTAATAGAGAGCATTTTCCGTCTTGTCAAACCGTTTACGCTCTGTGTAACATCGTTACTCAGTTTGCCAAAGCTGTTGCAACTATAGAATATCGATTTGTAATCCATCAAAACGCTTAAATAGAAACTACTCTGTCTTGTAGCAACCGTTACGCTCTGTGTACGACCGTTTGCTCCCTGTGCAAAGACTGTTGCAACTATGGAATATGATGTGTACTCCATCGAACCGTTTACATGAAAGTATTCCGTCTTCTAACAACCGTTACTCATGTTTAGCACTGTTACTCACTGTGCAAAGACTGGGTGCAATAATTGAATATGGATGTGTAAGCATCGCAACGTTGAAATAGAGAGTATTCCGTTTGTAACAACCGTTACTCTGTGTGTAACGACGTTACTGAGTGTGGAAAAAGACTGTTGTAACTATATAATAATGGATGTGTATGCATCGAAACGTTAAATAGAGAGTATTCCGACTTGCACAACCGATACGCTCTGTTGTACGACCGTTACTTACTGTGCAAAGACTGTTGCACAACTATTGAATCTGGATGTGTTAGCCAGCGAAACGTTTTAATAGAGAGTATTCCGTCTTGTAACAACCGTTACGCTCTGTGTAACAACCGTTACACAGTTGTGCAAGGACTGTTGCAACCATAGAATATGATGTGGTAAGCCATAGAAAACGATATATAGATTGTATTGCCATCTTGTAACAACCGTTCACCGCGCTGTGTGTAACGACCGTTACTCACTCTGTGCACAAGACTGTTGCAACTCTAGAATATTGAAATGTGCAAGCCATCGAAACGCTTAAAGCAGAGTATTCCGTCTTTTTCAAACCGTTTACGCTCTGTGTAACGACCGTTATTCTCACTGTGCAAAGAGTGTTGCCACTATAGAATATGGATGTGTAAGCCATCCGAAACGTTTAAAGGTGATTATTCCGTCTTGTAACAACGTTACGCTCTCTGTAATCGACCGTTTGTTCAGTTCACTGTGGAAAGATTGTTGCAACTATTGATTGGATGTGTAAGACATAGAGAACTGTAAATAAAGAGCATTCCTGTCTTGTAACAACCGTTTTAACAACTGTGTACGACCGTTACTCACTGTCAAAAGGCTGTTGCAACTATAGAATTCGATGTGTAAAGCCATCGAAACGTTTTAAATAGAAAGTATTCCGTCTTGTAACAACGTTACGCTCTGTGCAACGAACGTTACTGTAGTGTGGAAATACTGTTGTAACTATATAAATGGATGTGTAAGCCTCCAAACGTTAAATATAGAGTATTCCCGACTGGCAACACCGATACGCTTCTGTGTAACAGACCGTTACTCAGTGTGCAAATACGGTTGCAACTATATACTATGGATGTG
>JAGGCT020003690.1:0-12471 GCA_017654935.2 Phymorhynchus buccinoides
CATGGCTAACTCCCCAGATGAGATGCACTGGCGACCCCACCACATGAAAGACGTCGAAACAGCGCGGCGAAAGACACCTAGTTTTTTTTTTTTTCCCTTCACAGTAAGAAGAAGAGGACCGCAAGACCCCCTCTCCCTATCGTTATTTAAGTGGTATGTGTTCCTATATATCGGGAGTAAGGAGCGACCCTATTCTAAATGTGTACAGAAAATCCAACAATATTGCAAACGGAAATCTTTCTGTAGCCAAGTAAGCTTAATGGGATTTTTGGCTCAAAGATGGATGGCGGTTGAAAGGGCTAAGACAATATCCACGTTGTCAGATACCAATACTCATGCGACACTGAAGTTCCTGTTGTCCTCCATTTGATCAAACATTAAAGACACATGACCCACCACGATTAAGTCCCTTGGGTTTTTTCTGGGTAGCTGTGACCCACATAGTACAAATGCCCCCAAACTTAAATGAGGCTCTGCTCTTTCAAAACTGTTTCGTTTTCCAATTTGGGGGACATATATATGGGAGTCAAAACCTGATCCAAACAGATTTCTTACCACTATAAGTATTTGGGATGTATACACACTTAACATGAACCGGTTGGTTTTTTGACACGTGGTCTGGTGGTCTTTAAACATGTGTTCCTTCAAATATCGAGACAGCACCTAGACAGGCACAAGAACACACGCCTATCAGAGAATGACAGAACGTCCGATGCAGCATGTCTGTAAGAGAGGTAATGCGAGTGTTTAATTTTTTTTATAATGCGAGGTGAGGGCAGATTAATATTCACCAGAGATACAGGATCGATTACTAGCGGAGCCGACAGGGCGAAAAGTTTGGGGAAACAGTTTGTCCATTCTAATGTTTTGTGTTGTTGTTGTTGTTGTTGTTTGTGTTTTTGGTTGTATTTGTTTGTCTCATCAAATGATGATTAATCAGTTCGTTGAATTTGAGGTAAGCTATGATGATGGTCTCGATTGTAGTGACATACGTTTCATCTATATTTGGTGTGTGTGTGATGCGTCGCGCGCGTGTGTGCGCGTGATTAGTGTTGTGTGTAGTGTGTTTGTGCGCGTGCGCGCTTGCGGTGTGTGTGGTGTGCGTGTATGCGTGCGTGCGCGTGCGCGCGCCCGCATGCTTCATAATGTAATGCTTGTTATTCCTTGCCTCAACCTCCCCCCCCCCCTCCCCATCCACATAGTCACTATTACCCCCTCCTCCCCCACCCCTCTACCGCCTTTTGTCCAAAGTGCATTTTGACTTCTGAGAGGGCATTGCCTTCTGAGAGATTATTAACATCCCTCCTCGCACCCCCAAAAGGCATGATAACTGTGACGGGTGTGTGTCACCCGCGTCCCACTTTATAACATGTTTCCTCATTTGATGTTATACTTTGTTGTTCACAATGTTATGTAGGGAAGATCGGTTGGTGGGGGGATGTGTTGGGGAGGTGTGGGTGGGTAAAATGGGGGGGTTGTAAAAAAAAAAAAAAAAAAAAAAAAAAAAAAAGCACAAAACAAAAAAAAAAAAAAAAAAAACTAAAAAAAAAAAAATAAAAAAAAAAAATGGGCGGGTAAGAAGCCCACCCCAATTATCTCATGAAAATAAAGAAAATGTCAGTCAATTTGCCCATGAGACGAATGCTAGACATTAACGCTCGTCTCATGGGCAAAATGAGACTGAAATTTGCTTCTATTTTATGAGATAAAATTGCACTAGGCCTTACGGTCTGAACGTGGAGTCTTTCCGGAATGAGACAATAAACCAAGGTATCGTGTGCCCATGCACTTAGCACACGTAAAGCCCAGTGGCAACAAAAAAGTTGTCGTTTGGTCAAAATTTACACCCACACACCCACCCCTTTCCTTTCTCAACAGTCACACAAAAATCGCATGCAAAAAACAAAACAAATAGGTGGGCGCGCCTCTGGCTGCGACGCGCTCTCCAGTGGGAGCAACCCGAATTCCACAGAGACGCCCCGCTCTGTGACTATAAAGTATACCAAACACCAAATAAAAAAAAAATAAAAAAATGATGGAGCTCATTATTAGTCTTTTTGTGAATGCCTTTGACTCTCACAGGTAAAGGCAATTTGCTTTGGCTCTTTAGTGCTGCAGCCTCGGGGACTGATCGGCCATCGGGGATGCTCCGCAGTCCTCCAAGGCCCAATAGACGATTTTCGGAAAAAGCTAGGGGACAGCACTTCGTGAAAATTGGAGTTGACTACCTCGACTTACTCGGTCAAAACCATAGCAATCATGGCGGCATGGCGTCGAAGCTTGAAAACCGCAGGTGTGCCGAGTTCAGCGACTTGCACACATTTTTTTTTAAAGAAAAAAATGAGGGATGGCCAGTATCCACAAACTGATAGAACTTGCAAAATGTGACGTAAAAATATAAATGACATCAATTTTAGAATGACGCACGGTGTTCTAAGTGCTGTATGTCTGCTCAAACACACGAGGCGAGAGCTGGGGATCTACCTGATGGTAGAGTAACTTCCCCTGTTTGACCGATTAAATTAGGCAGGATCCCACATACCATCAAATTACGATCCCCTTAATTATTTTTGAGATTGACCCGAGAGGGTGAGGTGTTGCGTGGGCGAGCTATCAACCATTACAAACAAAAGTGATGGCGCGTGGGAAAACCAGACAAAAGTCGCCCAGAATGTTTTTGAGCAAAAGCCAAAAATTAGTAAATTTCCCCTAGAATACCATTTTTTTTTTGGGGGGCCTAGTGCACATTTATGTCTGTTTTTATGTATTCTATCAGTACCCACAACATCAAAGACAATCTTGAATGAATTCTTTGTTTAATTGAATGCTTTAACCCTTTCACCGCCAATGTCGCATTTTAGCACCACAGTGATTTAAGACCCATGTCATTAAGAGGCATCAAATCGGGGTCTATTATCCAAAGACCCTATTGTGTTAGTTTTGGGAAGGAACGTTAGACTTTATTTTATATACGTCACAGAAGAATCCCCAATACTGCAGATGGATTTTTGTTCTCTACCCAGGTAAATTTAATGGATTTTTTGGGGGCTGAAATATGGCTGGCAGTGAAAGGGTTAAAACCCTTTCACCGCCAACCCTTTCACCGCCAAGGTCGCATTTATGCACCACAATGGTTTAACATCCATGTCACTAAAAGGCATCAAATCAGGCCTGTTATTCAAAGACCCTATTTTCTTATTTTGGGGAGATAAGGATAGGCCTAATGTTATGCATATCACAGAGGAATTCCCAAGATTGCAGATAACAAAAATTCTCTACCCAGGTAAGTAAAAATATTTTTTTCTTCTGAAAAATGGCTGGCGGTGAAAGGGTTAAAAAAATCAAGTCAATAGAAACAAAGAGGCAACATTCTGCCTTCTATGCCCAATTTCTGCAAAATGATCTATCTCGAATCAGAATGTCAAACTTCAAAGGCTATAAAAACTAAACTAGGCAAGATAACTCAATTCTGTTTATGTGTATCGACAAGGAATCTCTGCTCGATCTTGTAAAAAAATAAAATATCAATTTATGCGATAATTCCATTATGTCCGTTTTCCTCGTACACTGTCACACATTCCTGCCCCGCCCTCCGGAAAAACCCAGCTGTCTCGTCTGCTGTCTGTCCTCCGAAGTCGGCGTGTGGCTGCTCACGTGGCGGGGTAATCAAAAACGGTCTCACACCACACGTAATGTTCTCATCCCTAGTTGATGCATTTGTATCACAGTGTTCAGGTGCTTCGGCCGTCGGGATGATCCCTAGAGTCTTTTAAGCCAGGGAACAACAACAACATCTGCTAGTCTGGAACAGAGGGAGTCATGGTTAAACACAACAAAGTGGCATACGCGACGCATATAATAAAAATATGCATATAAAAAAACACCCCACACATTATGTGTGTGGGTTTGTTTGTTTGTTGTTGTACCCTGGCTAAAAAAGACTCCAGGGATCATCCCAACAGCTGAAGCACTTGAACACTATGGTACAAAATGCACCAGCTAGGGATGAGAACATTACGTGTGTGCGTGACCGTTTTTGATTACCCCGCCACGTGGGCAGCCACACTCCGACTTCGGAGGATTTGGGATACTGGTGATGTTATGCTAGGAGCTTGTCATGGTTCTAAAGCAATCCCCGCATAACTATGCATAACATAACAACATTTCGATGTAGCCTTGGTGTTCTAGCCTATCGTCAATTGGTCAGACACAGCCTTACGCCAAGGCGATGTTTGTGGTTTGACTCTTACTATGAACCCTTTCATCGCCAATGCTGCATTTTTGCACCACAATGATTTAACACGACCATGTCATTAAAACTCTTGAAATCATGGTCTGTTATTCAATGATATTGTGTTCCTATATTTGGGCAGTAAGAATTGACCCTATTCTAAATGTGTCACAGAGAAATCCCACAATATTGCAGACAAAATCTTTTCTGTAGCCAAGTAAGCTTAATGGAAATTTTTGGCTCAAAGATGGATGGCGGTGAAAGGGTTAAGACCAATATCCTACGTTGTCAGACTACCAATACTCATGCGACACTGAAGTTCCTGTTGTCCTCCATTTGATCAAACATTAAAGACACACTGACCCACCACGATTAAAGTCCCTTGGGTTTTTTTTTTTCTGGGTAGCTATGACCCACATACAAATGCCCCCAACTTAAATTGAGGCTGCTCTTCAAAATGATGTTTCGTTTTTCAATTTGTGGGCATTTGTATGGGAGTCAAACCTGATCCAAACAAGATTTCTTACCAGCTATAAGAGGGAAAACAACGTGAAACCCGTGGATTTTGACACGTGGTCTGGTGGGTCTTTAAAAACATGTGGTCTTCAAAATCGAGACAGACACATAGACAGGCACAAGAACACACAGCCTATCAGAGAGACAGAAAGTCCGACAGCAGGTCTGTAAGAGAGGTAAATGCGAGTATAATGCGAGGAGTGCAAGATTAATATTCACAGAGAATACAGGATCGATACTAGCAGGAAGCAGATAGGGCGTTCCAGTCTGGGGGGAAACAAGTTATGTCCATTTGCCTAAGTGTTTTGTGTTGTTGTTGTTGTTGTTGTTTTGTGTTTGTTTGTTTGTTTGTTTGTTTGTCATCATCAAATGTGATTAATCAGTTCGTTGAATTTGATGAAAGCTATGATGATGGTGATGATTGTAGTGCATACGTTTCATCTATTTGTGTGTGTGTGTGTGCGCGCGCGCGTGTGTGTGCGTGTGTGTGTGTGTGTATGTGTGTGTGCGCGTGCGCGCGTGCGTTGTGCCGTGTGTGCGTGTATGCGTGCGTGCGCGTGCGTGCGCGCACCGCATGCTTCATAATGTAATGCTTGTTATTCCTTGCCTCAACCTCCCCCCCCCCCTCCCCATCCACATAGTCACTATTACCCCCTCCTCCCCCACCCCTCTACCGCCTTTTGTCCAAAGTGCATTTTGACTTCTGAGAGGGCATTGCCTTCTGAGAGATTATTAACATCCCTCCTCGCACCCCCAAAAGGCATGATAACTGTGACGGGTGTGTGTCACCCGCGTCCCACTTTATAACATGTTTCCTCATTTGATGTTATACTTTGTTGTTCACAATGTTATGTAGGGGAAGACGGGGTAAAAAGCTCATTGGGCTGGTAAGAAGCCCACCCCATTTTATTATCTCATGAAATAAAGAAAATGTTCAGTCAATTTGCCCATGAGACGAATGCTAGACATTAACGCTCGTCTCATGGGCAAAATGAGACTGAAATTGTCTTTGCTTCATTTCATGAGATAAAATTGCACTAGGCCTTACGGTCTGAACGTGGAGTCTTTGGGATGAGACGATAAACCAAGGTATCGTGTGCCCATGCACTTAGCACACATTAAGCCCAGTGGCAACAAAAAAGTTGTCGTTTGGTCAAAATTTACACCCACACACACCCACCCCCCCTTTCCTTCCTCATCAGTCACACAAAAATCGCATGCAAAAAACAAAACAAATAGGTGGCGCGCCTCTGGCTGCGACGCGCTCTCCAGGTGGGAGCAACCCGAATGTCACAGAGACGCCCGCTCTGTGACTATAAAGTACCAAACACCAAATAAAAAAAAAATAAAAAAATGATGGAGCTCATTATTAGTCTTTTTGTGAATGCCTTTGACTCTCACAGGTAAAGGCAATTTGCTTTGGCTCTTTAGTGCTGCAGCCTCGGGGACTGATCGGCCATCGGGGATGCTCCGCAGTCTCCAAGGCCAATACACGATTTTCGGAAAAAAACTAGGGGAGAGCACTTCGTGAAAATTAGAGTTGACTTACCTCGACTTACTCTGTCAAAACCATAGTAAAAAAAAAAAAAAAAAAAAAAGCAATCATGGCGGCATGGCGTCGAAGCTTGAAACCGCAGGATGCGAGTCAGCGACTTGCACACATTTTTTTTTAAAGAAAAAAATGAGGGATGGCCAGTATCCACAAACTGATAGAACTTGCAAATTGTGACGTAGGCCTAAAATATAAATGACATACAATTTTAGAATGACGCACGGTGGTGTTCTAAGTGCTGTATGTCTGCTCAACCACACGAGGCGAGAGCTGGGGATCTACCTGATGGTAGAGTAACTTTCCCTGTTTGACCGATTAAATTAGGCAGGATCACATACCATCAAATTACGATCCCCTTAATTATTTTTGAGATTGACCCGAGAGGGTGAGGTGTTGCGTGGGCGAGCTATCAACCATTACAAACAAAAGTGATGGCGCGTGGGAAAACCAGACAAAAGTCGCTCAGAATGTTTTTGAGCAAAAGCCAAAAATTAGTAAATTTCCCCTAGAATACCATTTTTTTTTTGGGGGGCCTAGTGCACATTTATGTCTGTTTTTATGTATTCTATCAGTACCCACAACATCAAAGACAATCTTGAATGAATTCTTTGTTTAATTGAATGCTGTAACCCTTTCACCGCCAATGTCGCATTTTAGCACCACAGTGATTTAATACCCATGTCATTAAAAGGCATCAAATTTGGGTCTATTATCCAAAGACCCTATTGTGTTAGTTTTGGGAAGTAAGGAACGTTAGACTTTGTTTTATATACGTCACAGAAGAATCCCCAATACTGCAGATGGATTTTTGTTCTCTACCCAGGTAAATTTAATGGAATTTTTGGGGGCTGAAATATGGCTGGCGGTGAAAGGGTTAAAACCCTTTCACCGCCAACCCTTTCACCGCCAAGGTCCGCATTTATGCACCACAATGGTTTTAACATCCATGTCACTAAAAGGCATCAAATCAGAGGCCTGTTATTCGAAGACCCTATTGTTCTTAATTTTGGGAGGAGTAAGGATAGGCCTAATGTTATATTATGTCACAGAGGAATTCCCAAGATTGCAGATAACAAAAATTCTCTACCCAGGTAAGTAAAAATATTTTTTTCTTCTGAAAAATGGCTGGCGGTGAAAGGGTAAAAAAAATCAGTCAATAGAAACAAAGAGGCAACATTCTGCCTTCTATGTCCAATTTCTGCAAAATGATCTATCTCGAATCAGAATGTCAAACTTCAAAGGCTATAAAAACTAAACTAGGCAAGATAACTCAATTCTGTTTTATGTGTATCGACAAGGAATCTCTGCTCGATCTTGTAAAAAAATAAAATATCAATTTATGCCAAAATTCAATTATGTCTGTTTTTCCCATGCACTGTCACACATTCCTGCCCCGCCCTCCGGAAAACCCAGCTGTCTCGTCTGCCTGTCTGTCCTCCGAAGTCGGCGTGTGGCTGCTCACGTGACGGGGTAATCAAAAACGGTCTCACACCGACACGTAATGTTCTCATCCCTAGCTAGTTTGTGCATTTGTACCATGGTGTTCAAGTGCTTCGGCTGTCGGGGATGATCCCTGGATTCTTTTAGCCAGGGAACAACAACAACATCTGCTAGTCTGGAACAGAGGGAGTCATGGTTAAACACAACAAAGTGGCATACGCGACGCATATAATAAAAATATGCATATAAAAAAACACCCCACACATTATGTGTGTGGGTTTGTTTGTTTGTTGTTGTACCCTGGCTAAAAAAGACTCCAGGGATCATCCCAACAACCGAAGCACTTGAACACTATGGTACAAAATGCACCAGCTAGGAATGAGAACATTACGCGTGTGACCGTTGTTTTATTACCCCGCCACGTGGGCAGCCACACTCCGACTTCGGAGGATTTGGGATACTGGTGATGTTATGCTAGGAGCTCGTCATGGTTCAAATGCAACTCCCGCATAACTATGCATAACAAAACAATATTTTTTCGATGTAGCCTTGGTGTTCTAGCCTATCGTCAATTGGTCAGACACAGCCTTACGCCAAGGCGATGTTTGTGGTTTGAGACTCTTACTATTAACCCTTTCATCTGCCAATGCTCGCATTTTTTTGCACCACCATGATTTAACATCCAAGTCATTAAAACTCTTGAAATCATGGTCTATTATTCAATCATATTGTGTTCCTAAATTTGGGCAGTAAGGATCGACCCTATTCTAAATGTGTCGCAGAGAAATCCAACAATATTGCAAACGATTTTTCTTTCCTGTAGCCAAGTAAGTTTAATGGAGATTTTTGGCTCAAAGATGGATGGCGGTGGAAAGGGTTAAGACCAATATCCTACGTTGTCAGACTACCAATACTCATGCGACACTGAAGTTCCTGTTCTCCTCCATATTGATCAAACCATTAAAGACACACTGACTCCACCACGATTAAGTCCCTTGGGGGGGTTTCTGGGTAGCTAAAACCCACATACAAATGTCCTCCAACTTCAAAAATCGAGGCTGCCCTTTAAAATGATGTTTCGTTTTGAATTTGGGGGCATTTGTCTGGGAGTAAAAACCTGGTCAAAACAAGATTTCTTACCAGCTATAAGAGGGGAACACACGTGAAAAAAACCGGTTGGTTTTGACACGTGGTCTGGTGGCGAGGGGGGGTCTTTAAACACATCGTGGTCTTCAAAATCGAGACAGACACATAGACAGGCACAAGAACACACAGCCTATCAGAGAGACAGAAAGTCCGACAGCAGGTCTGTAAGAGAGGTAAATGCGAGTATAATGCGAGGAGTGCAAGATTAATATTCACAGAGAATACAGGATCGATACTAGCAGGAAGCAGACAGGGCGTTCCAGTCTGGGGGGAAACAAGTTATGTCCATTTGCCTAAGTGTTTTGGTGTTGTTTGTTGTGTTGTTGTTTGTGTTGTTGTTTGTTTGTTTGTTTGTCATCATCAAATGTGATTAATCAGTTCGTTGAATTTGATGAAAGCTATGATGATGGTGATGATTGTAGTGCATACGTTTCATCTATTTGTGTGTGTGTGTGTTGCTCGCGTCGCGTGTGTGCGCGTTGTGTGTGTGTGTATTTGTGTGTGCGGGTGCGCGCGCGACGTTTGTGTTTGTGTGTGTATGTGTGCGCATGCGTGTGCGCGCCCGCATGCTTCATAATGTAATGCTTGTTATTCCTTGCCTCAACCTCCCCCCCCCCCTCCCCATCCACATAGTCACTATTACCCCCTCCTCCCCCACCCCTCTACCGCCTTTTGTCCAAAGTGCATTTTGACTTCTGAGAGGGCATTGCCTTCTGAGAGATTATTAACATCCCTCCTCGCACCCCCAAAAGGCATGATAACTGTGACGGGTGTGTGTCACCCGCGTCCCACTTTATAACATGTTTCCTCATTTGATGTTATACTTTGTTGTTCACAATGTTAATGTAGGGGAAGACGGGGTACAACGCGCAAGGGCGGGTAAGAATCCCACCCCCAATTTATAACATGAAATAAAGAAAATGTCAGTTCAAATTTGCCCATGAGACTAATGCTATACATTAACGCTCGTCTCAATGGGCAAAATGAGACTGAAATTTTCTTCATTTTAATGAGATAAAATTGCAGCACTAAGGCCTTACGGTCCTGAACAACGTGGATTCTTTCGGATGAGACGATAAACCAAGGTTCCGTGTGCCCATGCATTTAGCACATGTTAAGCCCAGTGGCAATGAAAAAGTTGTTATTTGGCCACAATTTAGCACACACACCAACACCCACCTTTCCTTTTCCTTCATCATGTCACACAAAAATCGCATGCAAATAACAAACAAAAAAATAGGTGGCGCGCCTCTGGCTGCGAGACGCGCTCTCAAGGTGGGAGCAACCCGAATGTCAAAGAGACGCCCGCTTCTGTGACTATAAAGTACCAAACACCAAATAAAAAAAAAATAAAAAAATGATGGAGCTCATTATTAGTCTTTTTGTGAATGCCTTTGACTCTCACAGGTAAAGGCAATTTGCTTTGGCTCTTTAGTGCTGCAGCCTCGGGGACTGATCGGCCATCGGGGATGCTCCGCAGTCTCCAAGGCCAATACACGATTTTCGGAAAACAAACTAGGGGACAGCACTTCGTGAAAATTGGAGTTGACTACCTCGACTTACTCGGTCAAAACCATAGCAACCATTGCGGCATGGCGTCGAAGCTTGAAACCGCAGGATGCGAGTCAGCGACTTACAAACATTTTTTTTAAAGAAAAAAATGAGGGGCGGCCAGTATCCACAAACTGATTGAACTTGCAAAATGTGACGTAAAAATATCAATGACATAATTTTTTAGAATGACGCACAGGTGTTCTAAGTGCTCTATGTCTAGTCTGAAACACGACGAGGCGAGAGATGGGGATATACCTGATGGTAGAGTGACTCCCCCTGTTTGAACCGATTAAATTAGGCAGGATCACATACCATCAAATTACGATCCCCTTAATTATTTTTGAGATTGACCCGAGAGGGTGAGGTGTTGCGTGGGCGAGCTATCAACCATTACAAACAAAAGTGATGGCGCCGTGGGAAAAACCTACATAAGGCGCTCATAATGTTTTTGAGCAAAAGCCAAAAATTAGTAAATTTCCCCTAGAATACCATTTTTTTTTTGGGGGGCCTAGTGCACATTTATGTCTGTTTTTATGTATTCTATCAGTACCCACAACATCAAAGACAATCTTGAATGAATTCTTTGTTTAATTGAATGCTGTAACCCGTTCACCGCCAATTTCGCATTTATGCAACACAGTGATTTAACACCCATGTCATTAAAAAGCCTCAAATCGGGGGGGGTCCTATTATCCAAAGACCCTATTGTCTTAGTTTTGCGAAGTAAAGTTAGACCTTATTTTATATATTTCACAGAATGAAACCCCAATACTGCAGATGGATTTTGTTCTCTACCCAGGTAAATTTAATAGATTTTATTGAGGGGCTGAAATAATGGCCTGGCGCTGTGAAGGTTAAAAACCCTTCACCTCCAACCCTTTCGCCGCCAGTGTCGCATTTATGCACCACAATGGTTTAACATCCACGTCACTAGAAGGCATCAAATCAGGGGGCCGTTATTCAAAGACCCGAGTATTATTTTGGGAGATAAGGATAGGCCTAATGTTATGCATATTCCCCCCCCCCCCCCCCACAGAGGAATTCCCAAGATTGCAGATAACAAAAATTCTCTACCCAGGTAAGTAAAAATATTTTTTTCTTCTGAAAAATGGCTGGCGGTGAAAGGTTAAAAAATCAAGTCAATAGAAAACAAAGAGGCAACATTCTGCCTTCTATGCCCAATTTCTGCAAAATGATAATCTATTTTGAATGCCAAACTTCAAAAAATTATAAAATAAAAACTAGACAAGAAACTCAATTCGGTTTTATGTGTATTGACAAGGAATCTTTGCTCCACCATGAAAAATTAAGATTTCAATTTATGCGATAATTCCATTATGTCCGTTTTCCTCGTACACTGTCACACATTCCTGCCCCGCCCTCCGGAAAAACCCAGCTGTCTCGTCTGCTGTCTGTCCTCCGAAGTCGGCGTCGTGTGGCTGTTTACGTTGCGGGGTAATCAAAAACGGTCTCACACCGACACGTAATGTTCTCATCCCTAGCTGTTGCATTTGTATCATAGTGTTTCAAGTGCTTCGGCTGTTGGGATGGTGATCCCTAGAGTCTTTTAGCCAGGGAACAACAACAACATCTGCTAGTCTGGAACAGAGGGAGTCATGGTTAAACACAACAAAGTGGCATACGCGACGCATATAATAAAAATATGCATATAAAAAAACACCCCACACATTATGTGTGTTGGGTTTGTTTGTTGTTGTTGTACCCTGGCTAAAAAAACTCCAGGGATAATCCCAACAGCCAAAGCACTTGAACACTATGGTTACAAAATTGCACCAGCTAGGAATGAAGTAAATTTACGTGTGTAGTGACCGTTTTTGATTACCCCGCCACGTGTGAGCCACACTCCGACTGCAGGAGGATTTTGGATCTGGTGATGTTAGCTAGGAGCATTTCATGGTTCAAAGCAATCCCACCGCATAACTATGGGCAGAACATAAACAACTTTCGATGTACCTTGGTGTTCTAGCCGATGTCAAATGGTCAGACACCGCCTTACGCCAAGGCGATGTTT
>JAGGCT020003691.1:0-12453 GCA_017654935.2 Phymorhynchus buccinoides
TGGTCTGTCCTCGTAAGTACTACATCCGTTAATATTAATGGTTGTGTGGTGAGGAGTGGCTTTGTTAGAGATTGTCATCAATCAGGTTTTGTTTGATTAAATTTAACTTTCATGTGATGCCATCTGTTAATCTTTTTCTAAATCCGAATTTAAATTTTCTGTTCGTAAATGTCAGTATTTTCAAGGCTAAATACATACTGTATCATCAGCAAAAAGCTTGATAGATTCAATGTCATTTACAATATCATTACGGTAAGATAAGCAAGAAATAGTTAGAGGTTTCCCGCGACAGAACCTTGAGGGACAGCCTGCGACACAGGGAGTATTAAGGGGGATTTACTACCTTTTAGAACACTGCTGTCGTGCGCCTCCCTTAAATAGTCACAACCCCTCAAGCACCTGTCACGAATACCAAGTGCAAAGAGTTTGTACAGCAAAGCTCTTTGGTGCCCACACTTTGTCCACGCTGTATATTTCTTGTTCCAAGCTGTATCGTCCGGGAACTAGAAGACAGAATTCCTGCCTTTTTGTGTCAGGATGCGACACTAGAGTATAACACATTCGTATATACATTATCCCTCGAATAGAATGTCCCGCCGAGCGACCAGACACGTTTCCGGTTTTTTTCACCCTCCTATATATCGGTGAAATACTGTATAGAAATCCTCCTAATTTTTGTAGGGACTGTAAAAGGGATAGAAGACATTTCAGTACAAATTTATGCCACTGGTATTTTTCATGTCGCCGAGCGGCAGACATGTCTCCGAGTTAAGGGAGTGTACGCCCCACTAATTAAGGGTGTACTCCCCAGTACGGAGGGGGTCTAGTCATAAACAAGAAAAGACATTCCTAGCACAAAAATGTGCCACGTTGGGGCTTAAATGTCGCCGAGAGTGGCAGACATGTCTCAGTGTTAAGTGTGTGCAGACCCCACCATTAAAGGGTGTGGAACCCGGAAACGATTTGCACCCATTCGAGGGTGTTGTAGGTGCATCACCCAAAGGTCACAAGGAGGATGGGGACCGAAGATGTGAAGGGGGAAGGGAGGTACAGGGCGTGGCATGTGCAGGGGGCGTAACCGGGCAAAGGACATATCTGCCGCTTGGCGATGCCTTCGTCTTCTACAATTATTGAATGCATGCGTTTCATTATGCAAATGGATGAAAATTACTGCTATAGGTATATAGCAAAAGATAGAGGATGAAGTACTCAATCTGAAGTAAGAAAGGCAAGAACGGAAAATGGAAACAACCCAGAAATGGAGGAGGGGGCGTTGGGGGGCAAATATTTACCTCTACACAAGAGTCCCTTCAAATTTTGTGTGAGGGTGCGAGACTAACAGTGTAACATATTCGTACATAAATTATTCCTCAGAAATACAATATCGCCGAGGGGCAGACATGTTTCCGTTTCTCTTCACCCTCCTATATCTCGTGAAATACTGTATAGAATCACTCCAAATTTTGTGTGTGGGTGTAAAACGAAGAGTAGAAGACATGGCAGTACACATTATGCCACGGTGTGATTTCATTTCTAGTTTATCTTTCCCTATTTAGCTTTCTCCCACATTACCTATTCCCAGTTCGTTTTCTGTCATTTTGCCTCGTCCCGTTTTCCCACTTCCCATTTTCTGTTCCTATTCCACCATTTCCCATTACAATCTTAGTTTTGCTTTTTTTTTTGCAAAGGGAAGTAATATCAGCCATATTAGAGTGATGTCCAGTTAGGCAGCTAGAAAACCTCACTTTGCTGTGCATCCCTTTCAAACACATACCCCGAGACTTGGGTTCAGGTTTACGCCGGGTTCACATTAGACGCGCAAGTTCCGTACGGAAAACCCTAAATAAAGTGGAGAAAAGAAGGATAAAAGTTTACGCATATAGGGGAAATTCGGACACGTGCGCAAAATCTTTTCCCTTCTTCGTTTCACTTATATGTATGAGATTGCGCACGACAGGGTTTCCGCACGGTAACCTCCGCTTATGTGTGGTGTACACGGCCTAAGGGTTTATGTTTACGGTTAGAGATCGTGTTGGGGGAAGGATAGGCTTTATTTTTTAGGAGGGCGGATGGAGGGGGGGGGGGGGGGGTCATCAACACGTGGGCATAACGACGACGTCATTAGGGAGCACAGCAACCTGGGGACACGACACGTGAACTCAATGGCACGCAGTCCTAGGGTTTCCCACGGGTAAGGCGATTACCGCACTGCTACAGCCGGGCCTACTCAACAGGATGGCGTACATGGTTGTTTTGTTAATCTACCAGCACGGAAATGACAAAATGTGAAGTGGTTCTGTGCAGCGGTTTACAAAATACTGCGGCAAGCTTGAACGACTGCATGTCCAGGGGGGGGGGATCTTTTTATACAAATAGTTCCCCCACCCTCTGGAGGTTCTGTGCTAATAGCTTCCACTAATCAGTCATTACTCTTCGACTCTGCCTTTTCATATTCTTACTAACATCGTTTAACTTTTTCTTTTTTATCTTTTTGCATCGTTGGTCCATTCTCCTGCCTTTTCCCCCCTAAAAAATATTCCAAATAATTGTCTCCTTTGAACTCCAAAATTGGAATGTGGCATCTGAATGCAGCAGGGAGACCTCTGAAAACCGGACACATGTGTGTAGAGTGGCACAGAGGTGACGCGTTCGCCTCGTGTTCAGTAAACCCGAGTTCGAACCTGGGTTACAGGGGATTTTTCCTCTCACTAAATTTGCACTAGGCCTTGCGGTCTGAACGTGGAGTCTTTCGGATGATATGATAAAACGAGGTCCCATGTGCCCATGCACTTAGCACACGTTAATCCCACAGTGGCAACGAAAAAGTTTTGTCATTTGGTAAAAATTTACCCCCTACCGGACGCTGAAGAAAAAGGATTGCAAATCCCGCCGCTACACAAGGAGACAAAAAGCTACTTAGATTTCCAATGAACTAGACTAGTGGCAAAGGGTACAGGTGCTGTGTACACGGGCATGTGCGTTTTGTGTATGTGTCAATATTGTTATTATTTTATGCTCATAGCGTAATTTAAAATAACTTTAAACTGTAAAAAAAATCACACACACACACGCGAGCGCGCGAGCACAGGCAGGCATTAATCTACAGACTCACACAACGTGCGCACATTACAAATATACGCACACAAATAAAGTGAACACATCAGAGAGAGCGAGGGAGGAGAGAGAGGAGAGAGAGAGAGAATCATTTAATGTAAATTCGGCTAATACATCATGAATGAAAACGAACTTTCCACGTGTCGTCGATGTAGACAACAACAAAAAGTGTATCAAAACATGGGAAATGTTGGCATGTTCAAAACATCGACTAGGAACTTCACTACATTGAAACACTGAGTGGTTAATGCAATGTGGCACACGCCTTACATTGGGAAATGTGGTTAATGCAATGTGGCACACACCTTACATTGAGAAATGTGGTTAAAGCAATGTGTCACACTCCTTACATTGGGAGATGTGGTTGATGCCGTGTGGCACATCCCTTCCTCTGGGAAATGTGGTTGATGCAGTGTTACACATCCTTTCCCTTGGGAAATGTGGTTGATGCAATGTGGCACAGCCCCTCTCTCCTGGGAAATGTGGTCGATGCCATGTGGCAGAGCCCTTCCCTTGGGAAATGTGGTTGATGCAGTGTAGTACATTCATTCCCCTGGGAAATGTGGTCGATGCAATGTGGCACACGCCTTCCCTTGGGAAATGTGGTTGATGCAATTTGGCACACCCCTTCCCCTGGGAAATGTGGTTGATACAATGTGGCACAGCCCTTCCTTTGGGAAATGTGGTTGAAGCAGTGTGCCTCCAACGGCCTCAGCAGGTGTAGGGAACGGCTCTTGTGTTGGTAGGGCAGGTGAGGACAGCGCGTCTCTGGGTCCCATCGGCACCTTCGGGTGTTTTGCTTTCCATCCTGTGCCTCCAGTGGCCTCCTGTGTAGCTTCCTTTCCCAGGAGCTATGACCATCTCCAGGCAAAGCCGAAGTGTGTCTGTGTAGTCTATGGGCCTCTGTGTGGTGGTGCTTCTCTTCTAACAAGCTGCTTTGATGGGCGACAGTCGGTTGCGACAGGGAGTACTGTCGTTTACTGAAAATGGCAAATGCAGAATGTTTATATATTATAGTGTTCAAGCACTTAATAGTTTTGTTGTATTCTTCTTAAAAAAGAATAGGAATCTTTTCTTTTTTTTCAATAAGAGGAAATTGTTAATTTAATTTAAAGGAAGATTAAATATTTTCAACTGAAACATTTAATATCCTTTCATCCGCTTAAACTTGTGGGTAAGCGTCTTTTAATGGGATTTAACGTCAAGTTTCCGCTTTTGTATTTAGACCTCTGTGCGCCTGGTCTAATGTACTATTTGAAATATGAGATTGAGAAAAGGGTGAAATATTATCTTTCCTAATTTAACTCCCCTCCACCTAAAATTGATTACGATGCCAATCACCTAGCAATGCGTGGGTCCGAGCCATAGTGATACAAACAAAGCATAATTCTCAAAACAAATGTGCCCAGTTCGCATATATGACCTTCCACCCAAACAGTACCCATCAACAATGGTGGAGAGGAACAACATACAAACAAATCCACATTAGATCCAAGAGTGGCATAGCCTTCTAATCTTGAATAATGTTACCATAAACAACACACAACACAGAACAAACCTGGTAAGCCTCGAAAGGAAGTTTGGTTCATCAAAGAATGAAATAGTGAGGCAAAGCGAGGATTATAACTCCCCTCCCCTCAACCACTGTTGATTACGATAACCCCAATCATCGAGCCCAGTGAGTTGGGTCAGAGCCAAAGTTGAGACAATCAAAGCATCGTTCTCAAATAAGGTATGTGTCAAGTTCAGCCTTTATGACCACTTCACCCACACATAACAGTACACATCAACAATGGTGGAGAGGACAACATACAAAGCAATCAACATCTATGTATCAACATATACTTGAAATAAGCTTTTCTTGCTTACGCTTTGACACATTTCGTCTCTTGACACTTCCACTTGACGACACATGTGTTGTTGATAGTACACTTCCGTCGATGCACAAAATGTTGATAATTGCACAGGAACACTTTATATGTTGCTACAACCATAACTGGTTTCTTCTCTTCATTTCTGAACTCTTCTAGCACCGTGGGCGAATGCATTCACTCATGACATCACTCTACACTTCTACCAAATGCAGACACTCATTGCCAAGCACCCTGCCATATGTTCGTCCATTTTTAAAGCTCATGTCACCGTTTCTTACGTTAAACTAAAACGCATGCGCGCTCGAAAATATAGTTACTCACCTCTTGTTGGTTGAGACGCAACGGGCAAACAAGAATGTCAAAAGATACATGGCGCTCGAGTTAATGTCAACTTTTTATTAAATAAACTGTATCAAATCTCAATCTCTCTCTCTCACTCTCTCTCTCTCCTCTCTCTCTCTGGTTTCCTTTTTTTCCTTTTACTTGCCGTCAGTCAGAAATGAAGCCGGTGGTCGTTCCAGTTTTGCACATCCATAGTGCCTCGTCCGTGTTTCTAAAATTCCTTCAGGTCATTTTCAGTTTGCATATATCATGGTAAGCCCAGGTTACTGATCTTCCCAGTTCATCCTTCATGTATTACCTTATTAATTTCCCAATTTTCATTTGACATTCTTTTCTTCATTTTGACGGGGGAGGGGGGAGGGAGCGGCGAGGGAGGGTTATTATTTTGCGCCATGTCCACTGAGCAGAATAAAGAGAGAAAATTAACGTCCTGCTCGCAAACCAAGGAACATTCCTTTCACATGCATCCTCTTTACCAAAGGACACATAGGAAGAAATGTGCCGCCAGAAAAGACAACTACGCATAATAAAATGGAAAACAATTGACAAAGTATATCTGTGAAACTCTTTGCAAGACAAAACATTATCCACCCACCAAAGACCACTCATTATCTGACAAGAGCTATCCTGTGTGCAACACTCAAAAAGAAAGAAAAAAACTACGTATTCCTCAATAAAGCACAACAGAAAGCAGGCCTAACGAATAGCTGGAACATCACTTTACGGATAATTCAGGCACCTATCGAAGATTTAGTCACAACTGTTACACCCAGGACACCCTTTCCTTTCCATATAATGGGTGTAGACAGACCCCACGGATGGTGATGAGATTAACGTCCAATCGGACAGACCCCACCCACCCTTTCCAACATGATGCATGTCCGCAACGGAAGCACAAGACGCCGCGCACCGCGGGCATATATCGCGCGCGCGCGCTCACGCACGCGCACACACAGTGACCCAGCCAGTCAGAACTCGTTCAGTGGGTTCTGACGTGATGCTGCGTCAATGGGTGCTGATTCCAACCGCCCCCCGCCTCCCGCCCCCCCTCTCTGTCTATCTGCGCCAAAGTTTATGGTGTCATGACAACAATTCAATGCACGCGAAGGGATTTTGTTTCCATGAAGAGGGATTTGTTTTTGTATTTAATTTGCACTTTGAACTTTCGTTTTGTATCAGCTTCCACCCCCACCCCCCACCACAACCCCACCACCTCATTATTGCAATAAATAAATGCAATGTTTTTAATAACATTTAAATAAATGAACAGGCATTAAGTTCTCAACGTCGCTCTGAAATCTGGCTCCTCTCCTTCCACTACACACCCCCCACCTCCACACACACACTAACACAGAGTGACACATACACAGAGTGACACGTACAGAATGTACACGCGCGCACGCACGCACACACACACACACGCACACACAACGCACATACAGTGACCCAGCCAGCCACGTGTTCAGCGGGCTCTGACACGGCATATCTATATCTATCTATCATCTAAATCTATCTGTCGTCTGTCTATGTCTGTCTATGTGTGTCTGTCTGTGTTCTGTCTATGTCTGTGTCTTGTCTGTGTCTGCTTATGGTCTGTGTCCGTCTATGTCTGTGTCTATCTATGTTTATTGTCTGTCTATGGCCGACCGGTCTATGGCCAGCCGGCCCTGCCTCCCTCTGCCCTTCTTTCTCGCTCCCTCTCTCTCTGTCTCGCTCTCTCTACGCTCTCAGACCGTCTGGAATATCATAGACTTTGGCCTAACATCTCATATCCTTGAATAATATAAGTGTTTCAGTCTCTAGCAACAACATTACCATAAGGCGCTTAATCTTGATGAGATCAAATCAAAGTGACCTTTCAACACACACAAACACCAAGCAGCATTCAGAGGGGAAAAGGAGATATTGCAGATTGCAATCACAGGGGAACAGGTGGGTTTCAGGTTTATTTATTAAGATAGAGAGGGTGGGTTGATGACAGGGGGAGAGGATATATGGTTTTTAGAGGCAGTGCATCCTGAAAAATCAAAAGAATGCCGAACAACAGATGAAAGTTTATGCCTAGGGATATTATGAAGGGAAAGAGAACATGAAGTTGAACGTGGCGGGCGAGCTGACTTGTACAGATGGTAATACTGTCAGAGATAAGAGGGAGCAGCCTGATGGATTAATTTATAACATAGGGTGTTCAGTTGGTATTCAATTCTACCAATGACTTGTAGCCAGTACAGAGAGTAGAGAAGAGGACCGATATGATCGAACTCTTTTTTTTTAAAGAACAAGCCGTGCAGCCGTATTTTGAAATCGCTGGAGATAAGAAAGAGAAGAAACAGGTAGGTCAGAAAGAAGAGCAATGCAATAGTCAAGTTGAGTGAAGTAACGAGCTGGACTGTGGCTTTGTCTGAGTCAGGTATTTGCGAATATAGCCGATGTAACGGATTTAGAAGTATTGACTCCAGGTTCAGAGTCAGGATAGTTGAGAGAGTATTCCAGAGGGACAGCCTAGTTCTTCAGAGTCACAGAGGGGGAAGGATGTTTTCGCCTAGTTGGATTGTCTCGCCTGAAACAGAGGCCAGTTTGCTGTTTGTGCCTACAAGCATGGCTTCGGTTTTATCGCCATTTTAACTAGACGGTTTTGAATCAGACAGTGTTGCATGTCAAAGTAGCAGCTGGATACATCCGAAAGAAGGGAATGCAGGTCTTCGGAGAGTGCACTGTTCATGGAGTTGCGTGCCATCTGCACAGAAGTGGTGTTTCATGTTGTGCTGGTCAGTGATGTTGGGAACTCCACAAGAAAGCTAAGTATGTCGAGACTGGCGAGAATGCATTGTCCACAATGTGAGAAGTGAAAGCGGACCAGAAAGGTCAAAACAGAAAACCTTGAAAGAGCAGAGCCCACACTTCCCGAAAGTATGTTCTCAGACGGTTGTAATGTGAGTGGTGATGGAGATTGTTTGCATAGAGATGGCAGACTGGTAATCTTGATGGAGATAGTTCTGCATAGAGATGGCAGCTTGGTAAGGTGCAGAATCGGATTAATTTGTTTGCATAGAGATGGCAGACTGTTAAGGTTGATGGAGATAGTTTGCATCTGAGATGGCAGACTAGTAAGGTTGATGGAGATAGTTTGCACAGAATGGCAGACTGGTAAGGTTGATGGAGATTGTTTGCATATAGATGGCAGACTGGTAAGGATGGTGGAAATTGTTTGCATAGAGATATCTCTCTCCCTGACTTTCTATTCTCTAAGCATGGAATGAGATGAGAATGCTCATGGTTTCATGGCAGACTTGTAAGGATGATGGAGATTGTTTACACAGAGAAACTCTCTGGTAAGGATGATGGAGATTGTTTACACAGATATGTGCAGATCTCAGTAAGGATGATGGAGATTGTCTTACACATTGTTATAACTCTCAGCTCTGGTAAGGATGATGGAGATTGTTTGCATAGAGATGGCAGACTGGTAAGGATGATGGAGATCTCTCTTAAGCATAGAGATGTGCAGACTGGTCAAGGATGATGGAGATTGTTTGCATAGAGATGCTACAGACTGGTTCCGATGGAAATTGTTTGCATAGAGATGGCAGTCTGGTAAGGTATGATGGAACTTTGTTTGCATAGAGATGTGCAGACTGGTAAGGATTCTGGACATTGATTGAATAGAGATATCAGATTGAGCAATTTACTCTCATAGAGATTCGAACATACTGCGTAAAGCGCAGACTGGTAAGGAAAACTGGAGAACTCTTAGCATAGATATGGCAGACATTTAAGGATGGTGGAAATTGTTTACACAGAAATAACTACTCGGAAGGTTGACGGATCTTGTTTCAGAGCTAACAGCCTGGCAGTAATCTCATTACTTTGATGGACATTATTCTTGCTAAAAAAAATGAATAAAAGCAACATCTCTATCTCTTGTCTTTTTGTTTCCCCTCCCTCCCTCTGTGGGGAACATTCTATTTTGCATGAAAACAGGAGCAATCTCAATTTAGAATTCAGAGTTATTGCCGATTATTATTATTATTTGCCAAGAGTTTTTACTAAGAACATTAAGATTTTATTACGAATTATTGTTATTGTTATTATTCACAAGACAGAATTGTCAAACGAAAGAAAATGAACTCTGACACCATATGTCTTAGTGTTTGTACGAGGAATAGAAAAGAAAAAACAGTATGCACAGAAAATGAAAAATAGATCCACATTTGACAAAGAAACAGGCAAAAAGAAACAAAGAGAACAGGCAGACCAGATGAATGGACTTCATTGAAAAGATACAAGCAGTGTTAATGTTTTGACTTGCCCTTTTGGGTTGGTAGGATACGAAGCCACATAAGCAGTTTGTCTTCTCCTTCCAATATGTTCAACAAGGTCATTTTTGACCATTATTACAACTTTTGGGCGAAGAGTGGAAGGACAGAAAAAAAGGTAAGCAAGAGCAATAGAGAGATAGAGAAAGAGTAGAGAGAGGAGAGAGAGAGAGAGAGAGAGAGCGAAGAGAGAGAGATATTGCAATAATTGATCACTAGACAGTACAGATCATGAATGAATGGCCATTGGTAGGACCGTTCAGCGGTACACCCAGCATGAATGCCGGACAGAGTTGGAACAGTAGCATGACCTGGGACAGAAGAAGTCAGTGCTTATCAGAGGCCTTTTTAAGAGTGGTTTTAGCAGAAGGGGCCAAATGACAATTTCTATTAGTAAGGGTGAAGAGGTCGACGTCCTGTTGTTTTGTTCTATGCGGTTGGTCCTTATGCTAACAGAAAAGGGCGAGAGAGGTCGAAGAGAGTTTTGAAAGGGGGAGAGAGAGAGAGAGGGGAGAGAGAGACCAGAGAGAGAGAGAGAGAGAGAGAGGGGGGGGGGGGTTTGGTGGGTAGACAGCCAGACAACCGGCCAGACAAGGACCGTTCAGCGGTACCCAGCATGATGCCGGCCCAACCACTGCCTACCCTTGGGTCTGAAGCTTTAGTGCTCTGCCAGCAGCCTTCTGAAGAAGGTCTTAGCAGAAGGGGCCTGAATGGTTTCTGGAAGTAGGGCGTTCCATTCAACGCCCTGTTGTTTTGTTCTATGCGGTTGGTCCTAAAAAAAATACAGCAAAAGAGCGTCGACCAGCAGTTGAAAGTTTATACAGGTCTAGGGATCTGAAGGGAAAAGGGTCTGAAACTGAACGTAACAGGCGAACGGACAGGTACATGGTAATACTGACGAAGTAGTAGGAGAACAGCATGATATTTATAGCAGGGGTGTGTAAGTTTGTATTCAATTCTATCTTTAACAGACAAGTGCAGAGAGCGGAGAGCTAACACGATCAAACCTTTTCTTCCTAAGGACAAGGCGAGCTGTTGCATTTTGAATGTGCTGTAGACAAAGAGAGAACAGAAACGGGTAAGGCGGAAAGAACAGCATCACAAAGTCAAGACAAGATATGATGAGGGAAATAATAAATATAGCTGTGGCTTCGTCCGACAGGTATTTACGAATTTAACCAATACAACGGATCTGATGCTAACAGGGTTTCTTCTTATTCTTCCAACTAGTTCAAGTCATTTTTGACCATTATTACAAACGAAAAGGGCGAAGAGGTCAAAGGAAAGGAAGAAAAAGAGAGAGAGAGAGACCGGAGCTTGAGAGAGGACAGATAGAGAGAGAGAGAGAGAGAGAGAGGGGTACCAGGGGGGTGGGTAGACAGCCAGACAAACCGGCCAGACAAGGACCGTTCAGCGGTACCCAGCCATGATGCCGGCCCAACCACTGCCTACCCCTGGGTCTGAAGCTTTAGTGCTCTGCCAGCAGCCTTCTGAAGATCTAAGCAGAAGGGGCCTGAATGGTTTCTGGAAGTAGGGCGTTCCATTCAACGCCCTGTTGTTTTGTTCTATGCGGTTGGTCCTTAACAAAACCCAGCAAAAGAGCGTCGACCAGCAGTTTGAAAGTTTATACAGGTCTAGGAATCTGAAGGGAAAATCTGTGGGGGTCTGAAACTGAACGTAACAGGCGAACGGACAGGTACATGGTAATACTGACGAAGCGGTAGAGAAAACAGCATGATATTTATAGCAGGGGGTGTTAAGTTTGTATTCAATTCTATCTTTAACAGACAAGTGCAGAGAGGGCAGAGCTAACACGATCAAACCTTTTCTTCCTAAGGACAAGACGAGCTGTTGCATTTTGAATGCGCTGTAGACAAAGAGAGAACATAAACGGGTAAGGCGGAAAGAACAGCATCACAAAGTCAAGACAAGATAGGATGAGGGAAATAATAAATATAGCTGTGGCTTCGTTCCGATAGGTATTTACGAATTTAACCAATACAACGGATCTGATGCTAACAGGGTTTCTTCTTATTCTTCCAACTATTTAAAGCCATTTTTGACCATTATTACAAATGCAAAGGGCGAAAGGTCAAAGTAAAAAAAAAAAAAGAGAAGAGGGTCAAAGGAAAGAAGAGGAAAATGCGAGAGAGAGAGAGAGGAGAGGAGAGAGAGAGAGAGAGAGAGAGGAGAGACCTGGGTTAAAAGAACAGAGAGGGGAAGAGAGAGAGAGTTTTGGTAAGGGTAGACAGCCAGACAACCGGCCAGACAAGGACCGTTCAGCGGTACCCAGCATGATGCCGGCCCAACCACTGCCTACCCATGGGTCTGAAGCTTTAGTGCTCTGCCAGCAGTCTTCTGAAGAAGGTCTTAGCAGAAGGGGCCTGAATGGTTTCTGGAAGTAGTGCGTTCCATTCAACGCCCTGTTGTTTTGTTCTATGCGGTTGGTCCTTAAAAAATACAGCAAAAGAGCGTCGACCAGCAGTTGAAAGTTTATACAGGTCTAGGGATCTGAAGGGAAATGGGTCTGAAACTGAACGTAAAAGGCGAACTGACTGGTACATGGTAATACTGACGAATCGGTAGGAGAACAGCATGGTATTTATAGCAGGGAGTGTTAAGTTTGTATTCAATTCTATATTTAACAGACAGAGTGCAGAGAGGGGAGAGCCAACACATCAATCATTTTCTTCCTAATAGGACAAGACGAGCTGTTGTATTTTGAATGCGCTGGGTTTCGTCCCGATAGTATTTACGATGTAGCCAATACGATTGATCTGATGCTACATGACGACAGGTCAGAGTCA
>JAGGCT020003692.1:0-12444 GCA_017654935.2 Phymorhynchus buccinoides
GGTTTTTGTTGGGAAGGAACAAGGATGGGTGATGAATTTATAGTGTTTAAGTCAAAGTCATGGTTGGTCGTATGGCAAGAATGGGCGAGCGCGTGGTTGAGGTGACAGTTTTCTGTATATGTATGATACCGGTTTGTACTTCCGTTGAATTCTTTGCCTGACTACTCTTTGATTGATCTTCATACATTTGAAATATGTCTGACCACAAATTATACTTGGTATTTCGGATCTGGCTGCTCACCGTTTGTACAAGCTTTGCAATACTGTTGTGACAAACGAAGTACATTCCACTCCTGTCCATTTTAGATAGCCTAAGTTTTATTGCGCTTAAGTTTTTTTTATTGAAAATCCATGGTTTTCGATTATGTTTATTATGTCTAATCAATGGTTTTCGATTATTGTGTTTATTAATGTCTCAACATGGGACACTGTTGGAAAATGGTCTTTTTTATATACCAAGCTCTAGAGGCAAGACAGATTGATTGCATAACAACTGTTTACATTTTAAAATGTCTGTATGAATTGCACTGCTTTTTTATAGTTCTTGCACCCCCGTTTCGTAGGGATTTTCGCTTTTAGAATAAACATTTTTTTAAAATCGAACATATTAATTGGTCTTCAGTGTGTTTCATTTATGTCCCTGTCTGTCTGTTTTCCTGCTCTCTCTCTCTCTCTCTCGTCTCTCTCTCTCTCTCCTCTCTCTCTCTCTCTCTTCTCTCTCTCCTGTCTGTCTCTCTCTGTCTGTCTCTCTGTCTGTCGTCTCTCTGTCTGTCTGTCTCTCTCTGACTCTCTCTCTCTCTGTGTTCTATCTCTGTCTCTCTCTCTCTCTCTCTGTCTACTATCTCCCTATCTACTCTCTCTCTCTCTATCTCTCTCTCTCTCATCTGTCTCTACCTCTCTTTCTCTCCTCTCTCTCGCTCATCTCATCTCTTCATCTCTCGGTCTCTCTCTCTCTCTCTCTCTCTGTCGGGTGCTTGCCTCCCTTCTGTCACAGTTTTCTCTGACACATCTCCCTCCTCTCCACTCCCCCCCCCCTCTCTCTCTCTCTCTCTCTTCTCTTATGTCTGTCTCTCTCCTCCCTCTGTCCTCGCTTTTTTCTTTCTTTTTTTCTCTTGACGATATCTTCCCTCTCTCTTCTTTCCCTCTTCTCGTCTTTCCCTCGCTCTGTCTCCCTCTCTACCCCCCCCCCCCTCTCTCTCTCTCGCCTCTCTCGCCATCTCTCTCTCTCTCCTCTCGTCATCTCGGCCATCTCTCTCTTCTCAATCCTCTCTCTCTCTCTTCTTCTCTGTCTCTCATCCCTCTCCCTCTCTCTCTCTCTCCTCTTCTCTCTCTCTCTCCTCCCTCTCTCTCTCTCTTCTCTCTCTCTTCTCAGTGTTTTAAACTATTCATTCCGAAATGTAAATAAGTGTCAGAACTAGGTTTGTGCATAACTCGTTCAACACAGTTTCTCTTGGTCTCTCGCAGTATCTGGTCTCTGTTCAACTGTATAATATGTTAATCTTGTCTCTCTCATTGTCGGTCTGTTGCGTCTCTCTCTCTCTCTCTCTCTTCTCTACAAGAACTATCTCTCTCTCTCATCCTTCTCTCTCTCTCAATCTCTCCTCTCTCTCGTTTTTCTTTCTTTATCTGTCTCCTTCTCTCTCTCTCTCTTTCTTCTTTCTTTCTTTCTCTGTCTGGCCTCTCTCTTCTCCTTTCTTTTCTTTCTTCTCTATCTCTCTCTCTCTCGCTCCTCGCTCTCTCTCTCATCTCCCTTCTGTCTCTCTACTCATTCTCTCCTCTTCTTCTTCTTTCGCTGTCTCCCTCCCTCTCTCCCCCCATGTTGGGAGTCAATTCCATTTTTAACGACATGCATTGTATACCTGTCGAAGTAGGCCCCGTTTCCTTGCCACTTTGCTTCATCCCCTCTCTCTCGCTCTCTCTCTCTCTCTCCTATCTCATCTCTCTCTCTCCTCTCTCTCTCTCTCTCGTCACTCAGTCTCATCAGTCTCTCTCTCTCATCATCTATACTCTCTTCTCACAGAAACGGCTCTCTCTCTCTCTCTCTCACTCGATCTCTCTCTCATCTTACTCTCTCTCTCTTCTCTCTAATCTCTCTTCTCATCTCTTCGGTCTCTCTCTCCTCTATCTCTGCTTCTTCTCTCTCCTCTCTCTCTCTCTCTCTCTCTCTATCCATCTCTCTATAATATATGAATCTCTCTCTCTCCCTATCTCTCTCTCTCATCCTCATCTCTCTCTCTACCAAACTCTCTCTCTCTCATCCCCTCTCTCTCTCTCTCTCTCTCTCCTCTCTCACACCACACAGTACACCAAACGCGCACGCTCAGACACACATACGCACCACGCACGCACGCGCACACGCACCGCTCATCACACACACACACCACAGGCCCCGTCTAAATCACGAGCAGTGGATAGACCGTTAAATGAAACACCTGTCACACAAACACACACACACAGTACACACACACACACACACGTGTATGCATGCGTACATACACACGCAGTACGTGCACACACTGCACACACACACGACGCGCGCACGCACACACACACACTCCCTAACGCAGACAATGATTTGCATTCCTGTGACAAATGTAGTGTATCAGCTTATGGAAAGCGCAAAACATGCTGCGGAAATACTGACACCCAGAAAGTCAAGATGGCTGGGCTTAGACAAGTAACCATAAGTCTGGGATAATTGAAAAAGAAAGGTACACAGTCTTAGGCCGGGTTCAAAAAACAAAACATAGAGCGCGTAATTATCAATACTAACACCCGAATATAGAGGAAGAAAGGAAGGATAAAAGTGTAACGCATATAGGGCAACAATCTTTTCCATTCATTTGTTTCACTTAATTTTGGAGTTGCGCACGGTTTTCCGACCTTGTTAATATTCGCGCTTATTGTGTAGCACGAGCCTTAGTATTCACAAATAGTTCACCGTGATTAAGTCGACTACGAAAATGCTGACTTTTTTTTCAGAATGGAATTGTCTGTTTTGGCGTTGCATACATAACATACATACATACTACATACACTACATACATACATACAGAACAACTGCATGCCTGCATGAGCATGACATACCTACATACATACACTACATACATACATACATACATACATACACACCATACATGCATACATGCATGCATGCATACATACAACTGCATGCTGCATGCAGGCATGCATGCATGCAGCATACAACATACATACATCCATACATACATACTAACTACATACTTTACATACATACATACTACATACATACATACAATACAAAGAAAGAATAGAACGGGGCTCCACTGATCTCCACCAACAGTGGACTCCGCAGCAGCGCAAGTGTCTCTCCTCCGAGTGATAGTGCCTCCTGACGGCCTAAAAACACGAATTCCGCGTCCCCTTGAACTGCTGATCCGATTCCGCGATTTTGATACACCCCCACGGTGTGGCTGTGAGGTGGTGGTGGGGGTGGTGGTAGGGCTGTGAAAGCTATTTTGTGTTCTGTACTGTGTAAGAGAGAAAGACACAACAGAAGACAGACCGACATTAACAACACCAAAAGATTATAGCACAAACAGAACATTATCGTGGAAATGAGAGGGGGGGGGGTGGGGAGAAGAATTAAACAAGCAGGAGGATATAAAAGGAGGAGAGAGAAGAAAAGGAGGAGAGGAGAAGATTGAATGATGGTGATAATGGTGGTGGTGGTTGTGGGATGATTAATGACGATGATGATAGTAAGAGAGAGACAAAACACACGAGATACAAAAAGACAGAGGCAGGGATAGAAACAGGAGACAGAGAGAGAGAGAGAGAGAGATCCAATATCCATTACAGATTGTTATCACATACATTGGGAAAAGTGAGAAACTTTTTCGAAACCAGCAACAGGCAAACTTTTGATAGATTTGCGCTCTCTGTCTAACTCAGCAGCCAAAAAAAAAAAGAAAAAAAAGCGGCGTGACGAGCAACATAAGGTGAACACTAGTTGCAATATGAACTATGACGACAGTTTAGTCTGATATGAAAGCAGTATTAACCCTTTCACCGCCAAAGTAGCATTTTAGCACCACAGTGGTTTAACACCCATGTCACCAAAAGTCATGAAATCAGGTGTCTGTTATCCAAAGACCCTATGCTCTTAATTTTGGGAGGTAAGGATAGACCTTATTTTGTATATTTCACAGAAGAAACCCCAATACTGCAGATAGATTTTGATCTCTACCCAGGTAAATTTAATTGAACTTTTTTTGGCTGAAATCCTCGCATGCTTGGCGGTGACTGACTGAAAGGGCTAATAATGTCCTTCAATGTCCTGTCGCTTCCGACTATGACTGCCAGATTATTCATAAGGGGCGGCAACCCGGCCGCTATGATCTACTGGCCCTTCCTGTGGGTAGTTGCGGTATAGAAGATTGGTCGATAGTGCGGGGATGCCCTGCCCAGGGTAACTACCCTTTTTTCCTCGGTCAAAAGGATTTTGGAGCGACAAGTTGGGTAGAACGGGAAGGTCCTTCCTGAACGGGGACATCAAAAAAAAAAAAAACCCAATCCTTTGCTTGTTGTTGCTTCTGATGCGTTGTTGCCTTTCGGTTCGCGTTTCTTTCGTATAATAAAACATTTAAACCAGACACAGGCATACAGACACACACGCACGCACACTCGCTCAAGCACACACACACATACACACACGCGCGCGCGCGCGCGCGCACGCACGCACACGCACACTACGCGCACATCACACACACACAGAAACACACACACACCCAACACATTTGTAACCAATTGACATTACGCAGACATACAGATACAGACAGACACATACAGGCACACACAGACACACGCACACACGCGCACACACACGCGCACACGCTCCACAAACACACACACACATCATATATATTTAAACCAGACACAGTACATACAGATACACAGACACATACTGGCGCACACAAGGTCACACACAAACACGCACGCACACACACGCACAGCGCGCGCGCGCACGCACGCACGCACGCAAACACGCACGCAACACGCACGCACCACACACACACACACACACACACACAGTTACACCAAGTTGTTATTTGTCGTACCCTGGCTAAAAGACTCCAGGGATCATCCCAACAGCGCAGCCGAAGCACTTGAACACCATGGTACAAATGCACCAGCTAGGGATGAAGAACATTACGTGTGTGACCACCGTTTATTTTTCATTACCCAGCCACGTGGGTAGGGCAGCCACACTCTGAACTTCGGAGGAACACAAGTGATGTTCTAGTTTTTCGATTGGCCAAATCCACGGAGGTATTGATACCAGAAAGCGTAGACACTGTCTGTGTTGATACTCAGAACTACGGAACAATTGTGGCTTCAAAAATATATTTGTTTGTTTCCTCTAACATCTGATATGGAATGTTAGGGGAGTGTGGGTATGCAAGCTTCAGATCTTTTACAGATTTTTGAGAATGATGCTTTGTTTGTCTCACTTTGGCTCTGACCCACGCATTGCTAGATGATTGGTATCGTAATCAACTGTGGTGGAGGGGAGTTACTTAGAAAGACAGTTCTCCCCCTTTGTTCAATTTCGTTAATTCAAGTTTGTTTGTTTTTCGATGTTGTGTTTTTGAGTTTGTCGTGTGTTGTGCTGTGTGTGTATGTGTGTGTGTGGGTGTGTGTGTGTGTGTGTGTGTGTGTGTGTGTGTGTGTGTGTGTGTGTGTGTGTGTGTGTGGTGTGTGAAAGTCAAAGTCCAAGTCAAATTATTATCTCGTTAAGAGAACATTACAATGTGGTCTCACACAAGTACATAACAATACAATCAACTAAGGACATCAGTTCAATTCGTTTAGAACAAAAACAAAATTAACAAACAGAACTGACAACGAATCATTGCGTTTACAGAATGTGGTGTGTGTGTGTGTGTGTGTGTGTGTGGTGTGTGTGTGTGTGCTTCAGTTTCCGACCTTTATCCGACCCCATGTCCGTCCTAGCCCCACCCACTAGCCCCCCCCCCCCTTTTTTTTTTCCAACGTTGTTTTTTCATTTTTTTTGTTGTATGTCTGTGCGGGTGAAACGTGATTTTTAGAAACGTTTACTTGTTTTTTTCCACAATAAATCACTCTCTCCCCCCTTTTTTCTCTGTGATGATTGGGCGGGGTTTTTGTTAGGGATGAGTAATCTGTGGTTGGGGGCCGTTTCTCTCCCTGACAAATATCTCTCTTTCGTTTGCTCTGTTCCTGACTGTTTTTTATGCGTCTCCTCTCTCTCTGCTCTCTCTCTCTCTCTCTCTCTCTCTCTCTCTCTCTCTCCTCTCCATACCCATCCCCCCCTCCACCCTCTCCCTCTCCATCCCATCCCCCCTTGCCAACCCCAAACCACTCTCTCCTCCTGTCCATACCACCTTTATTTTACACCCCCTGTCCCCCCCTCTCTATCTCCATCCCATCCCCCCCTCAACAACCCCCCCCCCGCTCTCTAATCCATCCCATCCCCCCTCCCCCCCCCCCCGCTCTCTATCCATCCCATCCACCCTTCCCCCCTCTCTCTCTCATTATCCCCTCCCTCCCCTCCCCCCCTCTCTCTCCATCTCTCCTCCCCCCCCCCCCTCTCTTTCTCTCTTTTACCACATCTGATCTTTTGACACAAAAGTTTTCCATAGACGAGTTTACGAACAAGCCTTTTTCATGATGAACACGACGGGCTAATGTGACCGGCCCAGTGCCGGTGTCACGAGAAATATTTCCTGGTGTGAAATAAGTCCCGGTCACCCTAATGTGCATGCGTGCCACAACCGATAACTTAAAAAAAGCCAAAATAACTAATGGAGATTAGGTGCTCAATCTACACGGAAAGAACGGAGACATTAATCTGAGGGTGTAAATCTACATCTTTGCCGAAAAATCGATGTACAGACCCATGCCACTTGCTTTCGCATTTTCCCAACATGGCGGACGATGTAAACGAATACCCATGCAGACAAAAATAATTAATAATAAATTCAGAAGAAAAAAACCATCACTGACCTCAATATCTAGTTGGCCAACTGTTTTAGCTATCAAAGGTTTTAAAATAAACCGACAATTCGCTGCCACAACTATGGTGTTTTGGTCGAATGAAAATCCGTTTAACGTCCTCCGGTCTGAAACAGACACACATGGGACATTAGTAGATATAAAGATGGTGGGAACGATCCCGGAGGGCAATATTCTGATCGCTTCTCGGCCTTTTGGCTAAGACAGTGATTCAGGAACATAAATTTTTGTTTATACCATGGTTGGTTTGTTCAGCCCGTCGTACATGGCGAAAGCCGATACGCGACGTTAATCTCCATCCAGGAGGCAGTGCAACTCCAGGAAAGTCCCGAATTTTCAACGATACAGATAGTATGTGACAATACATTGATAATGTTGTTGTTTTATTTATTCTAGTCTTAACCGACCCTCAATATTTAGTGATGACTTCCTTGAGTTCTTCCTGCATGCCACCATAGGCCTCTGAATGTATTTCAGGGGGGGGGGGGGGGAGAAGGGGGGGGGAGGGGGGGGGAGGGGGGGGGGGGAGGGGGGGAGGGGGGGGGAGGGGGGGGGGCGAATCCTTCCCACACCTGACGGATTGCATCAAACAAGGTTCGAATGAGGAAACGGGAAGAATTACACGCGGGAGGAATTACACGCGACACCGGCGGTAAGAGATAGGAAGAAGGATGTGTGTGTGTGCGTGTGTGTGTGTGTGAAGAGGGCGGGGAAGGGGGGGGGGGTGAGAAGGGTGCGACCGTTATTGAATTTTACTTTTGGGGCTGGATACAGCATAGTATATAGCCTAGCCCCTGTCTCTTGCTTTTAACCTGTGCTGGTTGTGCCGAAATCTGGAACAAGATCAGTAGCAGTAAGACTAATTGTTGTGTGGTTGTTGTGTTTTTTAAAACAACATTCTGTGGATTTGGGTTGTCCGTTGCCTGTTCTTATATCAACTAGGTGATAAAAAAAAAAATTGTGTTTATGTACAAGCAAGTTGGGTTTTATTTCTAGTAGAAAACATTTGGAGAGGATTCAGTTATGGTTTTTTTTTTTTTTTTTCTTTTTTTATTATTATTTCAAAATGTAAATCTGTAAAATTATTATCAGCAATCATGTAGAGGTTTAGGTGCTCACCCATCTGCAGCAAGAAAGGCAAGACAAAAAAACACCGGAAAGAATCGAAAAATAGAAAGGTGTGTGTGGGGGGGGGGGGGGGGGGGGGTGGGGGGGGGGGGGGGTCCAAAGTTACAGTATTATGCCCCTTCATATCAAACTTTGATTTCAATCTTTAAGCCTACCTGATTTCAATCCTAGCCTAAGCTTGAAAAATATTTTGAGTTCGAATTTTTTTTTTTAGCTAAAAAAAGGTTTTGAAAGATATTCTAAATCAAAAGAATATTTTTAATGCATCGCGTGGATTCTGAACAAGATAAGGATAACTCGTTGGCTGATAGTGTGCGTGCGTGCGTGCGTGCGTGCTGTGTGTGTGTGTTTCAAGCTTGAGTATTTAAATTGGCATGTGTTATAATTCCGTTTTTTTTTTTTTTTTTTTAAAAAACAAAAAACAGGAAGGCATTCAGAAATAGACTACTAAGACTCATAATTAACAGAGTGTGTTCATGACATAATATTCAATGCTTTAAACCTTTCTTCTTCTGCGTTCCAAGGCCAAAGGGCCACAATGGGCAAAGTACACATACTATGTATCTTTGGCGCGCCATAGAAAGGACTTCATATGTTCTTGTTTTCTATGTTTAGATTTTTTTTTCGCCACGAGCGAGTTTTGGATTAGGCCATTTATTCCATCACGCAGTGTATTAATATACTATTTTGAATTATTCACCAGCGTATTTTGCAACACGAGTTTTCTCTTCTGCCTTTCCGTGGCAGTGAGTGGATGCCCTGTGCCTCCATTCAGGGAGCTGGACGACCCCACCCACTCCACTAGTCTCTCTCGTGTGGATACCGGGGGTGGGGTGGGGTTGGTCTTTCGTACAATATCTTTTTTTTTTTTTTTCTGTTCCCACACTTGTTGGAAAAGTATGTCCTTGTAACTTCTCTTAAGGTACGTTCGTACCACCCAAGCCCAGGACACTTTGTTGTTGTCATTTCTTTGTTATATGGCCTTTTTATTGTTTTCTGGGTTTTTTGTAACTGGCCTTATATTGAGAAAATACAGTTGAAAAATACCAGAATGTTCACGGAATTGTCATGTAATGTGGTTTGCAAATGATATTTCAAGAACTAATTGAGATAAAGACTTATTTTTTACACTGTGGCCGGTTGCATGAGCCTCAAATGGGGCTTCTCTTGCGCAGTTAAACGTTGTTTGTTATGTGTATTTTTTTCACCACATTTTGTCTGCAAAGTTTAAGCCCTTCTACATCAATTCCAACGTATTTTCTCAATATAAAGCCAGTTACATAAAAAAAAAA
Organism: Phymorhynchus buccinoides; assembly: GCA_017654935.2. Classification (NCBI taxonomy): domain Eukaryota; kingdom Metazoa; phylum Mollusca; class Gastropoda; order Neogastropoda; family Raphitomidae; genus Phymorhynchus; species Phymorhynchus buccinoides. Next base: position 9,456 of record JAGGCT020003692.1, read on the forward strand.
ACATTAAAAAGACCATATAACAAAAATGACCAAAAAGTGCCTCGGCTTGGGTGGGTACTAGACCTAATCTGTCATTTTTTTGACTCTGCCTTTTCCCTTTGCGTGCTGTCATCCTACATCTTTCTGACTTATCGGCCCATTCGCATGCTTTGTTCTAGAATCCTTAACAGAGATTTCTCAGGCGACAAGTACGGAATGCTGGGTCCTAACTGGGCCTATAACTATTTCTTAGTTAGGGGCATAATGGCAGCATGACGCATCTGAGCTCATGACAGGAAATATCGGGGCGATCGACGAGAAAGAAAAGAAGTTCCGCTTTTCACGAGTTCTTCAAATTCTCGTTGTTTTCTGATAGATTGGTTTGTTTGGAAGGAAAATAGCGTGGGTGCCCCTGTGCTTTCTCGATTTTTAAACAGCTTGCTCCGGTCAAAAAAAAATTGTTTTTTAAATGCCAATTTATCAATTTCCTCCATCCCGTTGATGTCACCAGAATTGGCCAACAGAGTCCGCAAGTGCCACTCACGGGGAATAAAATATCTTGAAGGTTTGCGTTAGTTTGTAAACAGCTTGCTCGTTATAAAAGAAAAAGAAAAGAAAAAAGAAGCAATTATCAATTTTCCTCACCGGGGATGTCACAGCCAGCCAGAGTCAGCAAGGTGCACTCAGGGGGAAATACAATACTTGAAGGTTTTGGTTTAATAGTTGGATGGTTTATAATACATAATAAGCTTACCATATCATGTTGATCGAGGGAAAATGTTAATCCGTCATTAACAGCGTTCCAGTAATGATGCATTGTGTCAGTCCAGATGGAAACGTACCTAAGCCGAAATTCTTGCTGTGTGGCGAGCAATGTTTTGAAAGCAGTCATTTGAGCAAAAACGATTGCAAAAAGGTTAGATGCTTATGATGATGATGATGATGATGATGATGATAGGTGATGATGATGATGGTGGTGGGTAGTGGTGTGGTGATTGCGATGATGACTACGACGACGACGGTGATTGATGATGACGTTGTTGTTTTTGTTGTTTTTCAGTTCCCCCGCTTAAACCTCTGCATGTGAAACATTCTCGCATGGCCTTGGGTGGGAAGACTACGTGAATGGCTGCTTTTAAAGGGCCCCGCCAAATGGGCGGCCACACTCCGACTTCAGGGGACACAGCTGATATGATTACTATTAATATTATATACTGAAATATATCAATTTGATTATAAAAATTTTTAAATTGTTAATGCAAGGAGGTCACGTTTATGAAATGAAATCAATAGTAAAAAAAAAGGATGCGTACAAGAAGCTATCATGTAGATAAACGTGCTCTAAATTAATGTTGAGTATGATGACGACGACGACGACGACGACGACGTACGATAATTCATATTTATGATGATATGAGTAGGAGGATTTTGCCTTGTGTTTTCTAGTAGATATACGTTATGAGTGTTACCCGTTATGAACAGTGTAACAGTCAGGTACCATAATCACGAGCGCGTCTTAAACAGTCAACACGGGTAGGTATGGAACATGCAAAATCAGAATGAAACTCGCCTAAAAAAAACGATCTGCTGTAAGTGTGCTAATTTACATTTGTCTACTCCGTGTTACGTGCTGAGAAGTCACTGATCGCGTAATACCGCGCCCTGGACCTGTAATCATCAATCGCGTCCTGATAAAAATTAAATCCGCGATTAAGTGTTTTTAGTATGCGTTCATTATCACAGTAGACCGAGAGTTTTTTCTTTTCTTCTTTCTTCTTTAACCCATTTCACCGCCAGCCATATTTCAGTCACTTACGAATTTCCATAAAATGTACAATCGGTTAGAGAACAAAATCCATCTGCGGTATTGTACTGATTCTTCTGTGACATTGTATAAAATAAGGTCTATCCATACTTCCCAAAACTAAAACAATAGGACTCTTTGGATAAAAGACCCCAATTTGACGACTTTTTAGTGACATAGGTGTTAAATCCACTTGTGGTGCTAAGAGTTGCGACTTTATTTGGCGGTGAAAGGGTTAAAGCGGGGGAAGATGTATGAGCTTCATCCTCCCAGAGGAAGAAAGACAGTGGGCAGGGGAGGGGAACAGATGATTAAATTCGTGCTTAAAGACGTGGGGCCACCAGATCCACTGTCAAAACATCACGGGATTTACAGCACTTGTCTTCCCTCCTATAGCTGGTAAGAAGTTTTTGTTTTTTTGAACAGGTTTGACTCCCATACATTATTATGTCCCCAAATTCAAACCGAAACATCATTTAAAGAGCAGCCTCAATTCCAAGTGGGGGAAATTTGGATGTGGGTCACAGCAAACCAGAAACCCCCAAAGTAATTACCGTGTGGTGGGTCAGTTATCTTAAGTCCCTACGTATGGAAAAGACACATATGGGACATAGTAGATATAAAGAGGGTGGGAACAATCCTGGAGGCAATGCTGCGGAGGAAGTGACAATACAAGGATAAGATCCTGAATTTCTAACAACAAAGATGGGTCTTAGAAGGGAAGAGTGAAGTTGAGGTAGAGGGGGAGGGTGGCGGGTTTTTTCCTTTTAATCTTGATGAAATGTTCCAGCCTACCGCTTGGGAAGGTTCATTGACGGTCCCACACTCTTTGTTTATAAGCACTTTTCCGCTGCTCTCCCTTTTCTATCTTCCGCTTTTTGTTTGTCTGTCTGTCTGTCTGTCGTCTGTCTGTCTGTCTGCTCCATTGTGTCTTTGCATATGCCATGTGCACTCCCTCTGTTTTCTCTCTGTCTCTACTGTAGGGGCTGTTCTTTGTTCGTGTGTCTATCTCTATCTGTCTCTCTCTCTCTGTGGCTCTGCTCTGTCTCTGTTTCTCTCTCTCTCTCTCTCTATCTCTCTCCTCTCCTCTCGCTCTCTCTCTTCTCTCTCTCTTATCTCTCTCTCTCTCTCTCTATTCTCTCTTGTCTCTCTCTGCTCTCGTCTCTCTCTCTCTCTCTCTCTCTCTCTCTCTCTCTCTCCTCTCCT
>JAGGCT020003693.1:0-5000 GCA_017654935.2 Phymorhynchus buccinoides
AGTTGTTATCTTTTTCACATGGGTTTAAATAATTGATTTTACCCTCCTCCGCTTGAAAAACCGGGGAAAATGAACTTTTGCTTTTAACTAATCATGTATCTTATTTCATTTGTAATCGGATCATCTGTGTCGTTTTCCTGTTTCTTCTTTGTCCATGCACTTGTTGTTGTCTCGTCTCGCTTTCATTTCCCCACGTAAGGCTATATTTGTGTTTGGATAATGCAAGATATTCTTACGTAGGTTAAACAAAGAGATAAGGTGTCCATTATTACAGAACACTTTAGATGCGAATACACATTAACAATACACATTGAACATGGATCCGTGACAAACAAGCCCACGTCAGAAACATAATGAAGAGAAGTCAAGTCGACAAAGTCAAAGTCTCTCTCCCTCTCTCTCTCTCTCTCTCTTCTGTCTCTCTCTGTCTCTCTCTCTCTCTCTCTCTCTCTCTCTCTCTCTCTCTCTCTCACGCACACACATACACACACACGCACGGCATACACACACAGCATGCACGCACACTCGCACACAGCACGCACACGCACAACGCACACACATGCACACACACACACCACACACACACACACACACACACACACACCACACACACACACACACACACACACACACACACAACTCTCACCACACACCACACAGACACACACACACAACACACACACACACACACACACACCACACACACACACACACAATTATATTTTGGACAAAACGTTTTTATCAAATTTCACTAGATTTCTCTAACTGGTTCTAACTGCTGGCCCTCTCTGGTCGTGTCGTTTATCTTTTCATATTTAAACTTTGGAACATTGTTATGTTCACCTTTTTACATAATATTATTTTCTATTGTTTTATCTGAGTGCTGGTTTGGCTTTTTGTTTTATATATACTAATATACAACAGGGGAAAACCTTCCCACTGTGGAAGGACCTTGGTGTTGAGGTAACAAAATCCACATGACTTGGGTAAGATCCCAATGCCGTGTTCACCTGACGAGATCCTCACAGGATCGAAACAGCTGTCGTGGACTGGGCTCTGTCTGCCTCCCTTAAAAAATGAGGAAAAACCAAGCTAGCACTCTATGTGTTTTAGAACATAGATCAAGAATCCAAGTTATTGTAACTGGTCTTGATTCTAATGTTCGATTATAAAGACATTTGGACACAAAAGTTTTTATCAAACGTGTTGTTATATATATATACACACGCACACTACTGTGTAGGTTTTTGAAATGACCAGATAGGCCTAAGGTACTGAATAACTCCTCATTATTTGGTCTTAGCAGAGATCTTGTTCAGAATTTCGACTGACTTAGGGACAAAACTCGCTCAATTGGTAATAGTTAATAGCAATGCGATAGTACGTTAGCGATCTCCCTGGCTGTTCGAACTACACGCGTTTCATACAACAAACACAAACTGTTTTGTTTTCTACCCACGATTTTGCTAACATTCACAATCTTATTCAGAACGCTCTTGGTTCTAACATTCAAGCCACCAGCGATTCTCCCTGTCAGGAACGTATGCCATTTCAATCAAACAGTGCCTCAAATAATTATCCAGACCTACATCTTGCTACATCTTGGACACCGGTGGTCCGGATATGACGTCAATATAGGCATTATCAATGTCTGCCACCATTGTTGACCAATGGACACCCTCATAGAGAGATGTTTTCAAAGATTTTTTAATTTTGCTTCCCCTTTTGAGAGAGAGAGAGAGAGAGAGAGAGAGAGGAGGCGAACGAATGAACGAAATTTTATTTACCCAGGGTAATGATAAAAGCATTAAAAAAGGTTTTTGATACACTCAGAGACACAGAGAGAGAGAGAGAGAGAGAAAGGGAGAGACAGACAGACAGAAAGACAGAGAGAGAGAGAGAGAGAGAGGAAGTGGAAAAAAAAAGACCGGAGACGTCCAAAGTAGGGATATTTTCCACACATAAGCATAACAAGAGGCAAAGCCTTCAAGGCTCACGTCTGATTTGTATTACTATAATACTGTTATGTAGACACTTGTGCATCTGAGAACAGAATGAATTTTTATTTTACTGTGTAAAGTAAATTATTTATGTGCATTAAATTACCCCTAACCTCAGTGTCTCAATGTAAGTGGCGGTACCATAGCCGATGAGGTTTAACCGAGGCGTTGTTACCGCTACACCTATCTATATTGTTAAAAACTCGGGACTTTACTGGTGTTGCACTGTCTCCGGGCATTGTAGCCAGTATTATTCCCACCATCTTTGCATTTACAAATGTCCCATATGTGTCTATGACCAAGAGGACGTAAAACATAATTTTTCATTCAATTACCCCTACCCCTTTCCCTCTTTCTTTAAAATGTAATAATATGTATGTTTATATATGCGCATGTAACATAGTGGAGCCCTATTTCTATTTTTGGCAAACAAGTAAAATTGATAAGCATATTGACAAAGCTTTCAGAAAAACATAGTGACCAACCCCCCCCCCCTCCTCCCCCGCCGGGGTAAGGGGGGTCTACGGACACCTGTATGTCTAAGCCTCTTAGAAAATTAATAATTGAAGTTGCGGAATTCGTAAGGCCATACTCCTGATTGTCCGTCACCGAAGGTGAACGGACTTTGCGATGGGCTGGTTTGTATTTTTTTTCCTTTTTTTTTTCTGTCTGTCCCAAGGATATCTCCCGAACCGCTTGACCGAATCGCGTCAAATTTTGTGTGAAGGTGTGCCTCCTTAATAGGAAAAGATCGGCGCAAACCATTTTGCCGTTGTGACCTTGACCTTGACGTACGACCTTGAAAACCGACAATCTATTTTTAGCCATATCTCGGGCACCGATCAACATAGGATGTTGAAACTTGGTATGAAGGTGGTTTGGCTTATGCCCGTTCTGATGATGGCATACCGATCAAGGTCAAGGTCAAGGTCAAAAAGATCGCTGGAGCCTGAAAATCGGAGGGTCATTTTTTTCTCCTTCTGTCTGTCCCAAGGATATCTTTCGAACGGGTTGACAGAATCACGTCAAATTTTGTGTGCTGGTGTGTCACCATGAGAGGAAGGCATCCGCGCAAACCATTTTGCCGTCGTTACCTTGACCTTGGCGTACGACCTTGAAAACCGAAAATCTTTCAGGGGCCATAACTCCCACACCGTTAGTGTTAGAGTCTTCAAATTTGGCATGAAGGTACTTTGGCTTATGCCCGTTCTGATGGTGGCATACCGATCAAGGTCAAGGTCACGGTCCGGGCGATCAGTAGGCCTTGAAAGTGGTAGGGGTCTACACATTGGGTTTTAAGCCATATTTTCCACATTTGTACTTGACAGAAGCGCTTCAGATTGTGTGTGGTACTGTATACCCTAGAGAAGAAAACATCCAAGCATAAATTATCACCATGCTGACCTTGACCTTGAAGTGTGACCTTGCCGAAATTTCCTTCTTTGCGCTATATGTTTCTTCTTCAAGCTGTATCTCGTGAACTAGAAGACAGAATCCCTTCCAATTTTGTGTCAGGATGTGACACTCTACGGGTGTCGCAAGTGCGTGGCATTGCTGGTGACGGACATGTCTGCCGCTCGGCGACGCCCTTGTTGTTTTTTATTACCCCTCCCCCCTTCTTTACTTCCCTCGTATTTTCCCTTCTCGTGTTGATTTATTTGTTTACATGAATTTTACGGTTTCCTGTACACATTCTCCGTGTCCATGGGCGTTGTGTGAATGTATTTGTTTGCATGCTTATGCACGTTAAGCATGAGTATTATGTTTCTTTTTTCATGGTGGATGTTTTCTGTGTGCCTTTGTTTCAAGTTCTTTGGAAACGGTCGCTGTATGTACCCCCTCCTCTACTGTCCTTATTTGTTGTTCTTCTTTGAAGCGCCTTGTCTGGGGTTTCGTTGGAGCTTCTCATGTTGGTGCTGTTGTTGTGGCTGCTGCTGCTATTATTGTTGTTGATGTTCTTGTTTGCTATCGTTTCTTGGTTGTCGTTTTTTTTTCCAAAGCCTCATTGTCTGTGGTCAGTGATATTCGTTTACATTAACTTATTTTATCATAGCCCACTATTATTATACACATTTTCCCTTTACTGTCGCAATACTCTCAGCACCTCTTTGTCCGCCTCTCTCTCTCTCTCCTTCCCCCGACTTCTGTTTTGTTAGCTCCCGAAGAACGAAGCTTGGGGAACTATTGGTTTTGTTTGGTCCGTCCGTGCGTCCATCAGTCCTGACCCCAAACCCAGGTCAGCGCGTGAGGGAACTTGGCATCCGCGCAGGTTCAGACCTGTTTAACATCGCTGTTGACTTGAATGTTAATATTTCGTTTAGTTTCCTTAAGCAGTTTATCAAGGGAAGCAATATAAACGCTTCGCGCGTGAAAAGGATAGTTGTTGTTTCTGTCGTCTGAAGGGTCCAGAGTGGTCATTTATTACCTTAGTTGCCATGCAGGGTTTCTCTTTTCTTCCTAGCCTTGAGCGGACTGACGGTTACGTCGGAGACGACAGGGGAGACTAAAAAAAAGCAGCAACAAACAAACAAACAAACAAAACGATGAGGCATTCTCTGTTGTCCTTTTCTGATTTATCATCTCCAGTTGGGTCTTAACCAATTCTGCCGCTTCCTGTTTTGTGCTTTCATAAAGCGGGCATGTAAAAATAAAGTGTTTCGCTTGGCCATTGTCCTGCTATTTTCGTAAAAAAATATAACAATTGTTTTGGTATTCACGTTGTTCAGCTATGTTGTTTATAATGTGCATAGAATACCAATGGGAATGATTCAGTAATTTATTCGAATCTCACTCTGTTTGTGTCTGCGTGTCTCTCTAGTTTTCCTCTTCTTCTTTGTATTTGTCTCCCCCCCACTCTCTCTCTCTCTCTCTCTCTCTCTCTCTCTCTCTCTCTCTCTCTTCTCTCTCTCTCTCTGTGTGTGTGTGTGTGTACTGTGTGTGTGTGTGTGTGTGTGTGTGTGTGTGTGTGTGTGTGTGTGTGTGTGTGTGTGTGTGTGTGTC
>JAGGCT020003693.1:7500-12441 GCA_017654935.2 Phymorhynchus buccinoides
AGCAATGCGATAGTACGTTAGCGATCTCCCTGGCTGTTCGAACTACACGCGTTTCATACAACAAACACAAACTGTTTTGTTTTCTACCCACGATTTTGCTAACATTCACAATCTTATTCAGAACGCTCTTGGTTCTAACATTCAAGCCACCAGCGATTCTCCCTGTCAGGAACGTATGCCATTTCAATCAAACAGTGCCTCAAATAATTATCCAGACCTACATCTTGCTACATCTTGGACACCGGTGGTCCGGATATGACGTCAATATAGGCATTATCAATGTCTGCCACCATTGTTGACCAATGGACACCCTCATAGAATGACGTATGAGAGATGTTTTCAAAGATTTTTTAATTTTGCTTCCCCTTTTGAGAGAGAGAGAGAGAGAGAGAGAGAGAGAGAGAGGAGGCGAACGAATGAACGAAATTTTATTTACCCAGGGTAATGATAAAAGCATTAAAAAAGGTTTTTGATACACTCAGAGACACAGAGAGAGAGAGAGAGAGAGAGAGGGAGAGACAGAGAGACAGACAGACAGAGAGACAGAGAGAGAGAGAGAGAGGAGAGAATGAGGAGAGGAAAAAAAAAAAAAAAAGACCGGAGACGTCCAAAGTAGGGATATTTTCCACACATAAGCATAACAAGAGGCAAAGCCTTCAAGGCTCACGTCTGATTTGTATTACTATAATACTGTTATGTAGACACTTGTGCATCTGAGAACAGAATGAATTTTTATTTTACTGTGTAAAGTAAATTATTTATGTGCATTAAATTACCCCTAACCTCAGTGTCTCAATGTAAGTGGCGGTACCATAGCCGATGAGGTTTAACCGAGGCGTTGTTACCGCTACACCTATCTATATTGTTAAAAACTCGGGACTTTACTGGTGTTGCACTGTCTCCGGGCATTGTAGCCAGTATTATTCCCACCATCTTTGCATTTACAAATGTCCCATATGTGTCTATGACCAAGAGGACGTAAAACATAATTTTTCATTCAATTACCCCTACCCCTTTCCCTCTTTCTTTAAAATGTAATAATATGTATGTTTATATATGCGCATGTAACATAGTGGAGCCCTATTTCTATTTTTGGCAAACAAGTAAAATTGAAAAGCATATTGACAAAGCTTTCAGAAAAACATAGTGACCAATCCCCCCCCCCCCCTCCTCCCCCGCCGGGGTAAGGGGGGTCTACGGACACCTGTATGTCTAAGCCTCTTAGAAAATTAATAATTGAAGTTGCGGAATTCGTAAGGCCATACTCCTGATTGTCCGTCACCGAAGGTGAACGGACTTTGCGATGGGCTGGTTTGTATTTTTTTTCCTTTTTTTTTCTGTCTGTCCCAAGGATATCTCCCGAACCGCTTGACCGAATCGCGTCAAATTTTGTGTGAAGGTGTGCCTCCTTAATAGGAAGAGATCGGCGCAAACCATTTTGCCGTTGTGACCTTGACCTTGACGTACGACCTTGAAAACCGAAAATCTATTTTTAGCCATATCTCGGGCACCGATCAACATAGGATGTTGAAACTTGGTATGAAGGTGGTTTGGCTTATGCCCGTTCTGATGATGGCATACCGATCAAGGTCAAGGTCAAGGTCAAAAAGATCGCTGGAGCCTGAAAATCGGAGGGTCATTTTTTTCTCCTTCTGTCTGTCCCAAGGATATCTTTCGAACGGGTTGACAGAATCACGTCAAATTTTGTGTGCTGGTGTGTCACCATGAGAGGAAGGCATCCGCGCAAACCATTTTGCCGTCGTGACCTTGACCTTGGCGTACGACCTTGAAAACCGAAAATCTTTCAGGGGCCATAACTCCCACACCGTTAGTGTTAGAGTCTTCAAATTTGGCATGAAGGTACTTTGGCTTATGCCCGTTCTGATGGTGGCATACCGATCAAGGTCAAGGTCACGGTCCGGGCGATCCGTAGGCCTTGAAAGTGGTAGGGGTCTACACATTGGGTTTTAAGCCATATTTTCCACATTTGTGCTTGACAGAAGCGCTTCAGATTGTGTGTGGTACTGTATACCCTAGAGAAGAAAACATCCGAGCATAAATTATCACCATGCTGACCTTGACCTTGAAGTGTGACCTTGAAAACCGAAATTTCCTTCTTTGCGCTATATGTTTCTTCTTCAAGCTGTATCTCGTGAACTAGAAGACAGAATCCCTTCCAATTTTGTGTCAGGATGTGACACTCTACGGGGTGTCGCAAGTGCGTGGCATTGCTGGTGACGGACATGTCTGCCGCTCGGCGACGCCCTTGTTGTTTTTTATTACCCCTCCCCCCTTCTTTACTTCCCTCGTATTTTCCCTTCTCGTGTTGATTTATTTGTTTACATGAATTTTACGGTTTCCTGTACACATTCTCCGTGTCCATGGGCGTTGTGTGAATGTATTTGTTTGCATGCTTATGCACGTTAAGCATGAGTATTATGTTTCTTTTTTCATGGTGGATGTTTTCTGTGTGCCTTTGTTTCAAGTTCTTTGGAAACGGTCGCTGTATGTACCCCCTCCTCTACTGTCCTTATTTGTTGTTCTTCTTTGAAGCGCCTTGTCTGGGGTTTCGTTGGAGCTTCTCATGTTGGTGCTGTTGTTGTGGCTGCTGCTGCTATTATTGTTGTTGATGTTCTTGTTTGCTATCGTTTCTTGGTTGTCGTTTTTTTTTCCAAAGCCTCATTGTCTGTGGTCAGTGATATTCGTTTACATTAACTTATTTTATCATAGCCCACTATTATTATACACATTTTCCCTTTACTGTCGCAATACTCTCAGCACCTCTTTGTCCGCCTCTCTCTCTCTCTCCTTCCCCCGACTTCTGTTTTGTTAGCTCCCGAAGAACGAAGCTTGGGGAACTATTGGTTTTGTTTGGTCCGTCCGTGCGTCCATCAGTCCTGACCCCAAACCCAGGTCAGCGCGTGAGGGAACTTGGCATCCGCGCAGGTTCAGACCTGTTTAACATCGCTGTTGACTTGAATGTTAATATTTCGTTTAGTTTCCTTAAGCAGTTTATCAAGGGAAGCAATATAAACGCTTCGCGCGTGAAAAGGATAGTTGTTGTTTCTGTCGTCTGAAGGGTCCAGAGTGGTCATTTATTACCTTAGTTGCCATGCAGGGTTTCTCTTTTCTTCCTAGCCTTGAGCGGACTGACGGTTACGTCGGAGACGACAGGGGAGACTAAAAAAACCGCAGCAACAAACAAACAAACAAACAAAACGATGAGGCATTCTCTGTTGTCCTTTTCTGATTTATCATCTCCAGTTGGGTCTTAACCAATTCTGCCGCTTCCTGTTTTGTGCTTTGATAAAGCGGGCATGTAAAAATAAAGTGTTTCGCTTGGCCATTGTCCTGCTATTTTCGTAAAAAAATATAACAATTGTTTTGGTATTCACTTTGTTCAGTTATGTTGTTTATAATGTGCATAGAATACCAATGGGAATGATTCAGTAATTTATTCGAATCTCACTCTGTTTGTGTCTGCGTGTCTCTCTAGTTTTCCTCTTCTTCTTTGTATTTGTCTCCCCCCCACTCTCTCTCTCTCTCTCTCTCTCTCTCAATCTCTTTCTCTCTCCTCTCTCTCTCTCTCTGTATGTGGTTGTGTGTGTGTGTGTGTGTTGTGTGTGTGTGTGTGTGTGTGTGTGTGTGTGTGTGTGTGTGTGTGGTTGTGTGTGTGTGTGTGTGTGAGAGAGAGCGAGAGAGAGAGAGAGAGAGAGAGATAGAGAGAGAGAGGAGAGAGAGTAGAGAGAGAGACATGGACCCTGGAAACTTTAGTTGTACCTAGGATAAAGTTTTTTTAGGGGAGAATTCTGAGAGGAGAGAGAGAGAGAGAGAGAGAGGGTGGGGGGGGGGGGGGGGGGAGACAGAGATGAGATAGATTGCTCTCTTGTTTTTGCTTCAGTTATGTCATAGTTGTTGTTCATGTTGATTTTGAAAATAAAACATTTAAACCAGAGATTGCGGAGTTCATGGCCGTGTCCATTTTTTGGTCTGTATATTTTGATTGTTTTGTTTCTGTTGTTTATTTTTGTCCTGGTGACTGTTTTGCTTGTGTTTTCCCTTGTCTTATGGCAAGATGACAAAAAGCTTGTGCTTATTCTTTCCCATCAATAACAAAAGTTCGTTCCGTTCGTTCGTTCGTTCGTTCGTTCGTTCTCTCTCTCTTCTCTCTCTCTCTCTCCCCGTGTTGTCTCGATCCTATCGTCTCCTCTGTCTCTCTCTCTTCTTCCAATCAGTCCTCTCTCTCTCTCTCTCTTAACTCTCTCTCTACTCGTCCTCTCTCTCTCTTCCGATCTCTCTCTCTCTATCTCTATCTCTCTCCTTTTGTCTCGTATCTCTCTCTCTCTAAATCTCTCTCCTCTCTCCTCTCTCCTCTCTCTTTCTTTTTTCTCTTTCTCCCTCTCTCTCTCGACTCTCTCTCTCGCCCCTCTTCTCTCTCCTCCATCTCTCCCCTCTTCTCTTCTCTCTCCACCGCGCCCACTCTCACCCCTCTCCCTCTCTCTCCACCCTCTCCCCTCTCTCTGGGGTCTCCCAAAACTCTCCCTCTTTCCCCCCTCTAATCTCACACCACTCTCGCTCTCCCTCTCCCCCTCTCTCTCCTTCTTTCTCTCTCTCTCTCTCTCTCTCTCTCTCCCTCTCTCCTCAAAACATAAAAGCCTTATTTTCACATACATGTGATGGTACAAAGCAGCTGCACACACTGAAAGATAAATATATCAAGCTAAAGGTAGTTGTTTAGGTTTACTCTTTTTGGGGGGGGGGGGGGGGGGGCAGTTGTTTCTTTTTCACGGTTTAAATAAATTGATTTTACCCTCCTCCGCTTGAAAAACCGGGGAAAATGAACTTTTGCTTTTAACTAATCATGTATCTTATTTCATTTGTAATCGGATCATCTGTGTCGTTTTCCTGTTTCTTCTTTGTCCATGCACTTGTTGTTGTCTC
>JAGGCT020003694.1:0-12439 GCA_017654935.2 Phymorhynchus buccinoides
AACAACAACAAAAAGAAGAAGAAAAGGAAAAAAAACATTAACCCTAACGGTCATAGCGTCTTAACTTTTCTACAGAAAAATAATATGGACAGTGGTATTGGTAAATGTCAAACTAATATAGACAGTAGTGTTGGTAAATGTCAAACTAATATAGACAGTAGTGTTGGTAAATGTCAAACTAATATAGACAGTAGTGTTGGTAAATGTCAAACTAATATAGACAGTAGTGTTGGTAAATGTAAAACAAATATAGACAGTAGTGTTGGTAAATGTAAAACAAATATAGACAGTGGTGTTGGTAAATGTCAAACAAACATAGACAGTAGTGTTGGTAAGTGTCAAACAAATATAGACAGTAGTGTTGGTAAGTGTCAAACTAATATGGACAGTAGTGTTGGTAAATGTCAAACTAATATGGACAGTGGTGTTGGTAAATGTCAAACAAACATGGACAGTAGTGTTGGTAAGTGTCAAACAAACATAGACAGTAGTGCTGGTAAGTGTCAAACTAATATAGACAGTAGTGTTGGTAAGTGTCAAACAAACATAGACAGTAGTGTTGGTAAATGTCAAACAAACATAGACAGTAGTGTTGGTAAATGTCAAACAAAATATAGACAGTAGTGTTGGTAAATGTCAAACTAATATAGACAGTAGTGTTGGTAAATGTCAAACAAAAATAGACAGTAGTGTTGGTAAATGTCAAACAAAAATAGACAGTAGTGTTGGTAAATGTCAAACAAAAATAGACAGTAGTGTTGGTAAATGTCAAACATAGACAAGTGTTGGTAAATGTCAAACAAACATAGACAGTGGTAAGTGTTGGTAAATGTCAAACAAATATAGACAGTGGTAAGTGTTGGTAAATGTCAAACAAACATAGACAGTAGTGTTGGTAAATGTCAAACAAACATAGAAGTGTTGGTAAGTGTCAAACAAACATAGACAGTAGTGTTGGTAATGTCAAACAAACATAGACAGTAGTGTTGGTAAATGTCAAACAAATATAGACAGTAGTGTTGGTAAATGTCAAACAAAAATATAAATGTCAAACTAATATGGACAGTAGTGTTGGTAAATGTCAAACAAACATAGACAGTAGTGTTGGTAAGTGTCAAACAAACATAGACAGTAGTGTTGGTAAATGTCAAACAAAAATAGACAGTAGTGTTGGTAAATGTCAAACAAAAATAGACAGTAGTGTTGGTAAATGTCAAACAAAAATAGACAGTAGTGTTGGTAAATGTCAAACAAAAATAGACAGTAGTGTTGGTAAATGTCAAACAAACATAGACAGTAGTGTTGGTAAATGTCAAACAAACATAGACAGTAGTGTTGGTAAGTGTCAAACAAACATAGACAGTAGTGTTCTACGAAAAAGAAAAGAAAGTGTTTAAAAAAAAGAAGAAAAAAAGTAGTGTTCTACGTGTCCATTTTCAACCCATATCTTTTTCTAGCCATCATTCCCGAACAGGGCAGGGTTTTTGTCACTGCCCTATATTCAATCTACTCCTCCCTTCGTCTCCAAGCGGTCATGGAACAGACTAGGGGCAGGATTTAACATTGGCGAATTTGCCCAACACAGGACACGCAGCCTTGTATGCCTTCAGAGCCGGGCAGACGGAGTCGTCGAGACCACAGATACGCGTCATGCAGTCAGAGAGGGCCTGCACCAGGTCAGTGCCCAGACACATGGCCCGGGGCTTGGTTACGATGAACTTGAAGCAGCTGTCCAGGGCCTGAGTCTTCAGGACGTCACTGCTGCAGACGTTGATGAACTGGCCCATGATGGTGGGACATTGGGGGTCCTGCTGGCCGGAGCTGGAGCCAACGAAACAGGCACACCCATGTGCCCATGCACTTATAAATATATTCAAAAATCTTCTGGACAAAGACACAATGCTGTCCATTTTTTTTTATAATGCTTTCGATGAATAAAAAGAAAAAAGAAGAAAAAGTCCATTCCATATTTTGGTTAAATTTCATAGTTTAGCTGAAGAAAGCAAGCCACCTTGAAACAAATCAAAGTCACAAACGAGAAAGAAAGGGCGTAAAAGGGCCACGAGGCCCACTTCTTAGCCCTAATTACTACAGCTACTACTACTACTACACTAGAGTGGCACACGAGGTATTCGCCTCGTGTCAAGTAAACCCGAGTTCGAACCTTGCGTACAAGGGGATTTTTCCTCTCACCTTGCACTAGGCCTTACGGTCTGAACGTGGAGTCTTTTCGGGATGAGACATATAAACCGAGGTCCCGTGTGCCCATGCACTTTGCACACGTTAAACCCAGTGGCAACGAAAAAGTTGTTATTTGGTCAGAATTTACATCCCCTTACTCATCAGTCACAAAAACATCGCACGCCCAAAAAAATGACTGACGCGCCTCTGGCTGCGACGCGCTCTCCAGGTGGGAGCAACCCGATTTTCACAGACACGCCTCTGTGACAATAAAGTACCAAAAAGTATGAAAATATGTATGTATGAAAGTGTAAAGCATTGGTCAAGACACCCAGGTATATGATTCCTGGAACCTCGTCTTCACTTGCTGCTTCATGTTTCATGAATGAAGGGAAATCCCCTTCATTTAAAGACATGAATTCAGTTAGAATGTTTGTCAACCTTGTACTTTAGTCACACACACACCCCTCATGATCACGACCTTCAATCTCAAAGTCAGCTTCTTTCAGGTTTATGAACATAACCCTAGACTTATCCAAACCCTATCCCTTTCTCAGAGGACAGTTTTATAGCGAAGATGTGAGGGTAGGGTCATTAACCCTTTCACCGCCAGCCATATTTCAGCCAAAAATGTCCATTACATTTACCTGTTTAGAGAACAAAATCCGTCTGCATGTATTGGGGATTCTTCTGTGACATGTATAAAATAAGGTCCTATCCTTACTTCCCAAAACTAAGACAATAGGGTCTTTTGATAATAGGCCCCAATTTGATGCCTTTTAGTGACACAGGTGTTAAATCACTGTGGTTCTAAAATGCGACTTTGGCGGTGAAAGGGTTAATGTGTACGAGACAGTTAACTGGTGTACATTGCAGTATGTATCTCCCAGCTCAAGCGATAGCAGGTAAAATGAATGAAGGAGTAACATTTTAAAAAAGAACAAGGTCATACGTCAAGGTCAAGGTCACGACACCAATAATTTATACTCGGATGCTTTCCTCTTGTGGTGACACACTACCACATAAACTTTAAAGCGATTCTGTCTAGCGGTTCGGGAGATATCCTTGAGACAGACAAAGCAAGACACAAACACAAACAAACAAACAAAAACGCGACAAACTTAGACTCCTTTACCCGATCTATATCGGGGCAGAGGACAAAACACACTACTCTGGAAGATAGTTTACAGTGCGGAAAACGTCAGTCAAAACGCATTTTCGTGCATTTTGTGACTAAGGACGTTGTTCCTGTTTTACGTTTACGGCTAAACTTCCATTTCAACCCCTCAAGCAAATTCACAAGAAGATTTCGAGCACCCTTTATGACCTACAAACCAACGAAGGTCAACGGTGCCAGATTCAACTGCCTTAAATAACGTTCTGCATTTGGTTTCCATACAGAACTTCACTATTTGTGTTGAACCAGGAAACGCGTGTTGCCATGGATATAACTGTATATCTACATACCAACAAGCAGACAAACAAACGTTAAACAGAAACTCACGGAATGTTGTCCTCCATTTGGAAGAGAACGGCATACATGCCCTCATAGTCAAAAGCGACCAGGTCTGTGAGAGAGGAGCTGTCATTGACAGTGGAACACATGGAGGATGGAAACTGAATGCTGTCATCGTAGATAAAGATCGTCGTCATCGACCACCTGAAATCATCATCATCATCATCATCATCATCATCATCATCATCATCATCATTATTGACAGTGGAACACATGAAGGATGGAAACTGAATGCTGTCATCGTAGATAAGATCGTCGTCATCGACCACCTGAAATCATCATCATCATCATCATCATCATCATCATCATCAACAAGAGCATCATCGTTTACATCACCATCGTCGTCATCATCATCAACATCATCGTTCTCCAACAACATCATCATCATCAACCTATCATCATCTCTCATCCTATCCTCATCATCACCATCATCATCGTCTAAATCACCATCGTCGTCATCATCATCAACATCATCGTCATCCAACAACACATCATCATCATCATCAATCCTCATCATCATCCTCGATCTCATCATCATCATCATCATCATCATCATCATCATCATCATCATCATCATCATCATCATCATCATCATCACCATCATCATCGTCTACATCACCATCGTCATCATCATCAACATCATCGTCTACAACAACATCATCAGCATCAATCCTCATCCTCCTTCATCATCATCACCATCACATCATCATCATCATCCTCATCATCATCACATCGTCGTCATCATCATCACATCATCATCATCATCACATCATCAACAAGAGCATCATCGCTTACATCACCATCGTCGTCATCATCATCAACATCATCGTCTACAACAACATCATCATCATCAATCATCCTCCTCCTTCATCATCATCACCATCACCATCATCATCGTCTACATCACCCTCGTCGTCATCATCATCAATATCATCGTCTACAACAACATCATCAGCATCAATCTCATCCTCCTCCCTCCCTCCTCCTCCTCATCATCATCATCATCATCATCATCACCATCATTTTCATCGTCTACATCACAACGATCGTCGTCATCATCATCAATATCATCGTCTACAACAACACCATAGCATCAATCATCATCCTCCTCCTCCTCCTCATTCTCCTCCCTCCTCCTCATCATCATCATCATCATCATCATCATCGTCATCATCATCACCATAATCATTGTCGTCGTCATCATCATCAACATCATCGTCTACAACAACATCATCATCATCAATCCTCATCCTCATCCTCATCCTTCTCATCCTCATCCTCATCATCATAGTCATCAACATCATCATCATGCATCATCATCATCATCACTATCATCAATCCACAGCCATCATCACCACCATCATCGTCACCATCATCATCGACAATCATCCTCATCATCATTTCAACAAGTAACATCATTCACTTACCCTTCCCTTACATCCAGTTTTTTCACAGGCAAAACAAAAAACAAACCCAGTGACGGTGTTCTTCAGGTGGAAATGCACGCGGAGAGAGGTGTCGGTGATGCGGAGGGTGGCCGTTTGCTGGCTGGACTCATAGCTCAGCTCCACTCTTCCACTCCACTGCTACTGCTCAATCTCCACTCGACGGCTTCCCAACCTCGACACTCACGACCTGCATTGGCCTCGAGCAGTTAAGGTGTCCATGGGGTGCCTCTGAAAACAGGTTTACCTTATGTTGTCTCGGCATTTCTGGTGCTCAACATGGACTAACCTACAAAATTATAACAGTTCCAAACACCACACTCGATCATAGCATGGCTTCAGACGTTAAGGTCCTCACACCGTAGTGCCCTGGACAAACATGGTATAAGTTTAGTTTGAAGACGTTTTTTTTTTTTTTTTTTATTGAAACGTGTATTCGTTTTTGCGTGAATTTGTGTTGTATTGCATGCATTCTGGTGCTCACTGGACTCATAACTCAGCACCACTCGACCCTGCATGGCCTCAGACGTTAAGGTGGTCCACGGAGTGCCCTGAAAACAGTTGTATAGTTGATCGAAGCGTGCGCTCTCTTTTTTGATTGTGAAGTTGTGTTGTAATGTATTCATTCTGGTGCTCACTGGACTCATATACAGTTCAGCACCACTCGACCCTGCATGGCTTCAGACGCTAAGATGGTCCACGGGGTGCCCTGAAAACAATGGTAGAGTTGATTGAAATGTGTATGCTCTTTTTGCATTAACTCGTGTTGTATTGCATTCTGGCGCTCACTTGCTCATGGACTCCCTAAATTATACAGTTCAATACTGCTCGACCCTGCACGGCTTCAGACGCTAAAAGTCGTTCATTTAATTAATTCACATATTCATGGGGTACCCTGAAAATTATGGTATACTTGTTCAAAATCTGTATGTACTCTCTGTTTGCACGAAGTTGCGTTGTGTTTGCATTCTGGTGCTCACTGGACTCATAGGTTAGGACAGAGAGGGACGAGACGGACACACAGAAAGACAAGACAGACAGACAGGAGAGAGAGACAGACAGAGACAGACAGACAGAACAGACAGAGACAGACAGAAACAGAGATAGACAGAGATAGACAGACATACAGACGGAGAAGACAGACAGACAGGACAGACAGAGACAGACAGACAGACCCATACAGACAGACAGACAGAGAAGAAAATATTACACTTACACCTTGGATGTGGCCCTGCCCCGTGTAGTACGTGTTGGTGAGACCTACGACCCCTGACCCGTCCTTGAAGCTGACCTTGACACTGACGTCAGTGACGTAGAAACGACCTTTGGTCACGGAGAAATCGTTGCCCGCAATGACCTCCATCTGGATTTCTGGGTAGTGGGTGTTCCTGAACAAAGGCGCGTGTTGTTTTGTTTCAATCACTCCTTTGATTTGGTCAATGCTTCTCCGCAAATGAGACTTTATACTACTCCTTGCTGACACGAAAGGGCGATAATTTTAGGCCCGAACTGCCGATGCCCCCTGGTGACGAGTCAGGAGCAGACAACAAAGTTTAAGTTTTACGTCCTCTCGGTTACAAAGAGCCATATGGGACAGTTCTTATTTTCTTTTAAACACATAAAGTTCAAATTTATTTTACATAAAAGTTAGAACAGGGTGCAGATAATGTTCTGTGGCTATATGCTACTAGTTCCTGACAGGCAAGGGCGATAATCTTAAGTAGGTCAAGGGCAGCGCATCTCGCATCTCAGGTCAAAAACGAAACGAGAACAGGGGGGAGTATAATTTTCGATATAAAGTCATTCATAACACAAAACAAACCTTACACTAGCAACACAGTGGCCCCCCAACAACGACCCCCCCCCCCTTCCCCCACAACATGAACTCAAAACACTCGACACGTCAAGGAAATGAACAGGGTGCGCGCAGCGTCCCCCCAAGACCAAACAACCCACAAGACCCCCCCCCCCCCCCCCGCCAACACACACACGCACAAAAAACAAAACACACACAGCCCCACACACATGAACTCACACGCCGTACACACACACACACACACACACACAAACTACACACACACCACACACACAACACACACACACTACACACACACAGTATATACAACACACACAAGGAAAACAGGAAGACACGCACACACACAATACACACACAATACACCACACACACACACACACGCAACACACACACACACACACACAAACACACAAAAAACACACACACACACAACACACACACAACACACTACACAACACCTATATGCCACATGAGTGTGTATTTTTGTGAATTTTCATGTTCTGCTTGTTTTCGTGCTGTTCCTGTTATTTGATTTTGTTTTTTGTTATGGATTTTTGTTTTGTTATGGATGACTTGATTAAAAAAAAAGCATCATGTAATGCTTATTCGTATCCATCCATCTGGAAATACAATTTTGACCTTGACTTACACACACAACATACAAAAACGCACTGCACGCACGCACGCACGCACGCAGACGCACTGGGAGCACACGCCACGCAACGACACACACAACAAACGCACAAGCACAACACGCACAGAGCACAACTCGCACATCAACCAAATTAAAAACGCACGCACACCACACGCACGCACGCACGCGCACGAACGCACGCACGCCACGCACATATCTGCACGACACACACAACGCACACAACACACACACACACACACACAACACACGGGCACACGAACACACAACACACACACAACAAACACACCACTGCACAGACTACGCACGACAGGACGCACACAGAATCACACTGACACCGATGGCCTACTTGCTACGGGACTCTGTTGTGTTTCATTGGGGGAAAAGGCAGAGAGACAAACTGAGAGACAAATACTTGTCTGAGAGACAAATATTAGAGGAAGATGCAAGCGCAGAACTTCCAGGAGAGATGCACAAACCAGGGGAGTTGGAGGTTGTTGTGCACTGTGAGGGTGGTGACGTGGTAAGCACAGGGCAGGGACAGGGAGGTTCTCTCTCCCTGATACGTGGTCAGATGGGGGTCTCCAGAGACACGGCACATCGTGGTGCCCCCTGGAGAGACAGGATGAGTCCATATATCAGTCAGTTGTTCAATCCATCCATTCCATTCCATCCGTCATGATCATCCATCCATTCCATCCATCCATTCATCCATCATCCATCCATTCAGCCATCCATTCAGCCATCCGTCCATTTCATCCACCGACTGCACTGACTCACTCATTCAATCAATTACTCACACACACTCAATCACGTTCACTCAATCAATCAATCAATCAGTCTATCAATCATAGGCCTATTCATCCATCCATCCAGGGCCATCCACCGACTGCACTAACACTCTCACTCAATAAAATCAATCACTCACTCACTCCTCACTCACGCAATCAATCAAATCAATCAACCAATCAATCAATCGATCGATCCAGTCATCCACCGACTGTACTATCACTCACTCACTCACTTACTCAATCACTCAATAAATCAATCAATCGATCCAGCATCCATCCATCCATCAACCAACTTGCATACTACTGCACTATCGAACTCCCTGACTCCTACTGTCACTCACGTCACCGAGATCACATCACTCACTGTCCATCAAAATCCAATCATCAAGCGATCCATATCCATCCATCAATCCATCCATCCATCCACACCACCTACTGTCTATCACTTCTCCGGTATCACTCACTCACAGCACTCAACGAGTCACCCAACCACTCACTCTCACGTTTCAATCAATCAATCAATCAATCAATCAACAATCGTCCATCCATCCATCTCCAAACCTTCCTAATCCATGTCAACCAACCTGTAACTATATCACTTCACAAGGGAATCACTCACTCACGATAGCCTCACTCAATTCAATCATCCAATCAATCAAAATCGATCCGTCCCATGTCCATCCACCACACTCCGAGCCAACCCGACAACCACACACCCTTCCATCCCATCCACAACAAGCTGTACTATCACTCACTCACATCACACTTCCGTATAACTAGGGTCCGTACTCACTCTCACCCAGTCAATCGATTGAATTGTAAAAATGCATACACTTTGTGCACAACATTCAGGACAAAATCACAAACAAAACCAGATACAAACTATTTTTTGAATTTCGACGTTACTTGTCTTTGTGATATATATGTCGTGCCTAACTCGTAGAATTGCCTATTCTGTAGATTAGGCAACTACTTTGCCAAGTTTGTGAACTAGGCACTCGGACTGCCTAACTTGTAAGCTAACTTTTCAGACGTGCCTAATCTATATACTAGGGAGCCTAATCTGTAGAATAGGCAGCCTAGTTTGCTGACTAGGAAAAGTAGACCTGGTCTACTCGCAAATCAGGCAGTTCTCTTGTTCTTGTTTTATTCTCCTACATAACTCCTCTAGATTTTAGCACCAAGAATGCAATAGTAATGTCATATATGAAAAGAAGTTTATTGACTTTTTTTTTACTCCATTGTCTGTCTGCTGTGGAAATATATAGTAATAATAAAGCTACCAACCAAAACTGAATGAATACAAAGGTGAAAATGCAGAAATTAAGAGTACAAGTGCAAGATAAAAGGAAACTAATGCATTTGATACACTTTGAGCACTGTTCATAATAGAAAGATCAAGGTCAGAGTATGGGTATGACATTTGTCGATAAACATTGATTTTAAAGTGAGCACACCTTGCTTACAATAACTACACGCTACCAGACAGATGTCTAGCAGACAATTATTCAAGAGCTACCAGGATCTTCGACTTCAAAGAGAGCATACTACTTGAGGAATTCTTCCCCTCACAGACATCTGAGCAACAGAACACCTCTGGAAGTGTTCTGTTGCAGAAAGAGTACATCAGAACTAGAACAAACATGTCTGCCGAAGGGCATGATACAGAGACGCCAAAAGGAAAAGGAGTTGTTGAGCTTTTCTTTACAATGACAGCTTCTAGAGAAAATGTATCAACAAACTACCAGAACTGAAGATTTCAATGAAACTGAAAGTAACGATCCTAAACTTGAAGGTGCAGTTGGGGGAGAAGATGAAACCATTGAAAACATGGAGGTCCTGGATACTCCTGGAGATGAGGACAGACATGCAGATGAAGGCATGAAGGAGCATCTCTCCTACATCAGACAATGCAGAGTTGATGCAAGGAAGGGCCAAGAATAGAGCCGGTCAGAAATGCTCTGAACAACACGAGCAAAACTCTTAGTTCTGAAAGAGAATGACACTGTCCTTATACCTGTAAGTGAGTTTGACCGTGGATGATTAGACTGCAGAAATGTACCAGGTCTTGTGCTCGCCATCAGGGAAGACACCTAAAGAGTGGAATGCAGCATGGCATTTTGAATACCTGGAACCAACTAATTAAAGCATTTAACTCATTTCAAGGAACCACCTCATTAAAGCCGATTTTCCTGTTATTACTCGTGATGAAATCAATGAAGAGGCTGTTCTGCCTTACCCAGGCATTGCATCACTCCATTCAATGCATGGGGGTCAAGGATTCACAAACTGCTCATGTCAAGGTAATTGCGCAACAAAGAGGCCGTCAATGTAAAGACTAAAAAAGACGCCATGTCACAGCCATTCCCTTCCACAAAGCAAAACATGTAAACAATAAGTGATTCACATGTCTTCTGTTCAATGTTCATTTAGTGAGCACAATGCCAAAACATAGTCCAATTTGCGTTTATATTTTCTCTTTGCTTTGTTACTTCAGTGTTTTTTTAAAATTATTATTTATTTGTTTGTTTCTGAAATGAATTTGTATTTGCTGTGGATTTTGACCACTGTCGTACATTTTGTTCTTGCATTTTTACTATCAATTACTGCATGTTGTCCCTTGCATTTTGGATGGTAGTTTTACTATTGTAATGAATTAGTTGTTCACACCAATGCCATCCTCAAAGTCAAACATGTAAAAATAAGAGATGTGCATGTATTTTGTAATACATTTCTTTATTGAGCACATGTATGCTTCTATGCATTCTGCTTTGTTATTTCAGAGTCGTTTGTTTTTATTTGTTTGTTTCTGAATTAAATTTGTATTTGCTGTGTGTTATGACCACTGCTGTATTTGTTCTTGTATTTTTACTCTTAACTACTGCATTTTGTCCCTTGCTATTGTTATTTCAGTGTTGGTGTTCTTTTTATTTGATTCTGAATTAAATTTGTATTTGCTGTGTGTTATGACCACTGTTGCTGTATTTGTTCTTGTATTTTTACTCTTAACTACTGCATTTTGTCCCTTGCATTCATTCAAATTTGTATGGTAGCTTGCTATTGTTATTTCAGTGTTGGTGTTCTTTTTATTTGATTCTGAATTAAATTTGTATTTGCTGTGGATTTTGACCACTGTCATATAATATTTTCCTTGTGCTGGTTTGCTTAAATTGTGATGTGGACTTTAAAGGCCTAGTACAGAGAAGACACCATTCTTTTATCAGAAATGTCTTCCTGTTGGGGGTGATCCACAAGATAGTGTTTGCTAGCAGAAAAACATACTGACGAGAATTCCATAAATTCGAAAAAGATCTCTCTATGTACTTGCTCATACACTGTCTGTCCCCCATTGGGACAAAAAATAAACCAGCACAATCTTTAACTTTTAATTTACACAGTTAGTGGTGCTTGTGGTTTCTTTGATCAAATATAATATTTTCATTGCATCTTTAGGCCTACTCCCAATAACCGCATTTTGACCCTTGCATTCATTCAATTCTGGATGGTAGCTTTATTATTGTAATATGTCAATTTTTCACAGCAGACAGACAGACAGACAATGGAGTCAAAAAAGTCAATGCACGTCTTTTCGTGACATCATGATTTCTTGGTGTTGAAATCTAGAGGAGTTATGTAGGAGAATAAAACAATGAACTGCCTAATCTGTAGACTAGGCACTCTAACTAGTCAACAGACTAGGCTGCCTATACTACATATTAGGCAGCCTAGTCTGTAGATCAGGCACGTCTGAAAAGTTAGTTTACAAAATAGGCAGTCCGAGTGCCTAGTTCACAAACTAGGCAAAGTGGTTGCCTATTCTACAGACTAGGCAATCCTGTGAGTTAGGCTCGACATATATATAGCTTTACGTGTCTGTGTGATATAATTATATAGCTAAAACCATCTTTTAAAATGTTACACGATTATTTTGCCACATAGTGTAAAATTGTTACCTTGACCGAAACCCAGAAGGGAGGTGTATTGGATGTGGTGAAAGCTAAAAACATTCGCGTCAAGTCCCGAGGCAAAGGCAAAAAG
>JAGGCT020003695.1:0-12436 GCA_017654935.2 Phymorhynchus buccinoides
TCACGAGTTTGTGACATTTTCTTCCGAACAGACAGAAAGGAAAACACAACTGTCTACCACTCGGTCGCAAAGGACTCTGTGTCTTTCATTTTAATCATCTATCAAGGGAGACAACTTACCCATGAAATGCGTGCAACCCGAATGTAGCTCTGACCTCTCGCGAGATCTCGAACTCAGCTCTCAATCAGCTCAGAAATTGACAGGCCAAGTGGTCATTCTTCATTTTGTCTTCAGTTTGTCATCACCCCTTCACCTTCTCATTGTTTTCATCGTGTCCACCTACGGCCATTCTGCGCTGGGGTGTGGTTGAGGGCCTCGTCCCAGTTGGATCCAAGACTACGTTTTTCAACTCTTCACGGAACCTAGGCATGAGAGTTGGCGAAGTTGTTGAACTTCGGCTGAATTCATCCATTTCTTCATCGTCACCTTCATCCTTTCTGTTTTGTTCTTCATCGACCCTCCTTTCTCCCCAACACCTCGACCGGCATTCTGAGGGAGTCCACGAGATGGCTGTGGCTGGTTTTTCCCTTTCACCACCGTTTCCCGTCCGCGCTTGCCTTGGCCTGAGACCAGAACCACGACGGAGAGGGTTCCAACACCTTTAGTTTTTACCACGAGGAATTTGGTCAGTAGCTACATAAACTAGTATTAATCTCGTGTAAAGTCGTACAACTCGCGCGTAATATTGTGGACTAGCTAGTTGTAGGTTTTCTAACATGTATGTTTGTGTGTCTTCTTTTTGGTTTAATTTTTTATGATTTTCTTGCTTTTAGAATTATATTATGTAGAGCGTGGCTGGCTGGGTCATTGCTAGTCCATTGCATAGGTTTTTCCGGTCGTAGAATTCGTTGCGCAAAGTTCGGCACTCATTTTTTAATCAATATGTTTATTTGCTTTTGAGCTTAAGCCAGACAGCTAGTTTTTCGGTGCGGAACGTGTATTTCAACTGGCAATATTTGTAGAGCCAAATGCGCGCGCGCTCACGCAATTGTTAAGGGAGATAATCCAGTTTTAGTGTGTTCCTCCCCGAGGACCAGAATATTTTCGCTGGTTGCTTCACCTTATCTAAGAGTTGTTTACTGTATGGCATATGGATGCGGTTCGGTTATTGCATATTTAGGAGGCGTTCTAATGCTTGTTGGGCGATTTCTGTGCGAAATTGTTCAGTTTATGTTTAATTTAGAATCATAGCTTTAGGTAATTGGCATCGTGGATAAGGAGCTTGACTTAGGCATTTGTTTAGGTGCGTTTGCGGTTTCAGAAACAGTGCGCCTCGCGGCCATTATCCTAGCTATGATAGGGAATAAGTTTGTTATTCCATTGGCGCTTTTAGAAATGCAGTTACGTGCCTTACCAAGCGTTCATTCCCATTCTTGCTTTCATTTTGAGAGGAAGTGGTATTAGTGCTTTAATGTTTTTGACATTTTTGTCGTACATTGCGAATGTTATTTTTGGGAAATTCATTTCATGGCTATGGTTCACCCACCTTCTGGAAGAGATGAAAATGTATAATAGTTTTTGGACGGAATTTAATGTAATGCTTTCAAGAGAACCTAACTATCAAGGCTTGTATTTGAACTGACTGGAATTTACTAATAATATAGAAGCCTTGTTTTTCCAAAAGACTGTAAAACTTTTTAGTTACACTTTGAATGAAATTATACCCCTAGACAGAGCTATGAATGTAAAGGATTGAAAAATATATTGTTTGTCAGTATTTTTGGGTTCTTGGAGAGAACCAAGTTTAAAAAGGGTGTGTGGGTTTACACCACTAAGGAAACTGGTGGGGAGACTGTTTTGTTTTAGGAAATACAAAATTGTTATTGTCCTAGGTGTTCAAAACAAGGTTTTGTTTTGTTTTATCCCACAGTCCTTGTTGCTGTTGTTGCCGCTGGTGCCCTGGTTGCCGCTGGTGCCCTGGTTGCCGCTGGTGCCCTTGTTGCCGTGGGCGCCTTTGTTTTGGCTTCTTTCGCCGAGCGTGCGGCAAGCTGTCCGCCTGCATCCGGCCTGGTTCCTGACCCTGTGCCCGCTTGCGTCTAGCTCTGGCTTGAGAGCTGAGGGCGATTCCCGCTGCTGATCCTCGTCTTGACTGCTGTCGGTTTGCCCTCGGGTGGGCATCAGCAGTCTTCACCGTTTTTCTCTGCTGTATCTTCTGCCTTTATTTTCTCATCAAACTTTGGACGCTCTGCTGTATCTTCTGTCTTTGTTTTCTCTCATCGAACTTTGGACGCTTTGCTGTTTCTTTCACCCTTCAGTTTAATCTAAGCACTCCTTTGGTTAATAGTTTAGTTACCGGCTTTAGTTATTTTCTCTGTGGGCTAAACCTTTTGAATGCCATGTATAATATGTAAATAATTTGTTAAACGTTGAATGTATTGAATTGTGTAAGTGTGTGTCCGCTTGATTATAATAAATAGTCTTGTTTTGTATTGTATTTCTGGTGTGCGCGTGTGCCTTCTCCTGTGAGTTTGTCTGTTTGGGCGTGCGAGACTCTCCTCGGGGTTCACGCTTTCCCTCTCCCGATCTCTGATCAAGATCGAGCGGGGGATTTCGTACTGGGTTTAACGTGTGCTAAGTGCATACATGGGCACACGGGACCTCGGTTTATCGTCTCATCCGAAAGACTCCACGTTCAGACCGTAAGGCCTAGTGCAAAGTGAGAGGAAAAATCCCCTGTAACCCAGGTTCGAACTCGGGTTTACTTGACACAAGGCGAACGCGTTACCCCTGTGCCACTCTACACTCTCTATCTATGTCTATGTGTTTGTAGAAAATGGGAATTAAAAGAATTGAAATTAGATGCATTCATTCGACACAGCTTGGTGAAAGTAAAAGAAGTTTATTTCGAGAAGGGAGACTGTTGAACATTAGGTTTCGATTTGACCAGTCCCAATGTGACTGGTATATTTAAGGTCAAGATGTGCCGCCACCCCCCCCCCCCCCCCCTACTACCTATCTCGGTTTATTCTATTTTTCCGTTATTGCCTTTCTTACCATACATAAAGCTGTATTTTAGGAACATATTTAGCTAATAACCTTTTTGGAATACTAACCCTATCCCTAACCCTAGCCCTAAACCTAACCCTACCCCCCACCCTATAAGACGGGAAAACGCAACGAACCACAACTGTGACAAATCGCGGTGTACTGCACTTACATAGTGGGGGGTAGGGTTAGGTTTAGGGCTAGGGTTAGTATTCCAAAAAGGTTATTAGCTAAAAATGTTCCTAAAATACAGCTTTATGTATGGTAAGAAAGGCAAAAACGGAAAAATACAATTAACCGAGAAATGCAGGGGGGGGGGGTGGTGGTGGCACATCTTTACCTTTACCTCTCTGTGTGGGTGTGTTTGAAGTTATTTTTTGGCATAATGATAATCCTATCAGATTTAACCTTTCCTTTTCGAAAAATAAAAATAAATCTTATTACGACCGTTGCCCAGTAACTTGAAAAAATATCAAATTGTAATGTTATTCCTCTTAAAGACCCAGTATCGTCACGTGTCAAAATCATGGGTTTCACGTGTTTTCCCCCCTCTCTTATAGCTGGTAAGAGATCTTATTTTGACCAAGTGTTGCTCACATACAAATTTCCTCATGCACGAAAACGAGACATCACTTTAAAGAGCAGCCTCGATCGTATACATATGAGGACAGTCTGTATGTGGGCCACACCGACCCAGAAAAAAAAAAAAAAACAAGGGACTTAATCCAGCCGGCTCTGTGGTCTTTAAGGATAACACAGACGCCCCACGATTAAGTCCCTTGGTTTTTTTCTGGGTAGCTGTGACCCACATACAAATGTCCCCAATTTCAAATTGAGGCTGCTCTTTAAAGATCCACCAGATCACGTGTCAAAATCACGGGTTTCACGTGTTTTTCCTCTTATAGCTGGAAATAAATCTTTTTTTTGACCAAGTCTGACTCCCATATGAATGGCCCCAAATTCAAACCGACACATCAGTTTTAAAGAAGCAGCCTCAATTTGAATATGGGGAAATTTGTATGTGGGTCACAGCAACCCAGAAAAAAAAACCAAGGGACTTAATCGTGGTGCGTAAATAATATCTCTTTAAATGATTTATATTATTTTCAAGTGAGTTTGTGTGTGTGTGTGGTGTGTGGGAGTGTGTGGTGTGTGTGTGGTGTGGGGGGGGGGGGGGGGGGGGTATGCATAACACTTTCCGACAACCCACGGATTGAGCAATAAATATTTCGAAACAAAGAAAGTTTATTTGTTTGTTGTTCTTCTTCTTCTTCTTTTTTTCTCTATCTCTGTATCCACACCACACACTTTCTCTCTCTCTCTCTCTCTCTCTCCTCTCCTTCTCTCTCATCTCTCTCTCTCTCTCTCGTCTCTCTCGTCTCTCAATCTCTCTCTCTCGCTCTCCTGACATACACACAGAAAAACACTCGCCGCGGATACACACACGACACGACACCGCGCACAGATACGCACACATACGTACAAACACACACACACACACACACAACACACACACACACAACACTAACACACACACACACACACAAACTCACGACAATGTGGAGTAGAGAGAGAGAGAGAGATAGAGAGAGAGAGAGAGAGAGAGAGAGAGAGAGAGAGAGAGAGAGAGAGAGCGAGAGAGAGAGAGCGAGAGAGAGAGAGAGAGAGAGCCAGAGAGAAGAGAGATAGTGAGAGTGAGAGACAGAGAGAGACAGCGAGAGACATAGAGAGAGAGAGAGACCGAGCCAGAGCCAGAGACAGAGAGAGTAACAGAGCCAAGGCCCCCTTTGGAAGGGGGAGGGGGAACATAGGCAAATAAGAGAGACAGAGACAAAGAGAGAAGAGAAGAGAGAGAGAGAGATACAGAGAGAATGAGTACCAAAAATCACCCATGTACTATCCCAAAGGTGTCAATGACCCTGGAAGCTGAAACCACTAATGCTGTGGGCTGATGACACACCTTGCAAGTACATACAACATGTGACCTAGCACCACGAATGGGACATTAAGTGTCAAAATGACCGTTCTGAAGAAAATGGTACAGTTGAAAACTTCAGACAATTATTATTATCTTTCTAATGATACAAGAACCATTCTTGTATCCTTTTTTTTTTCCGTTCCAAGAGTGAAGAGCAATTAAAGTGAGTAGGGTGAGAGCGGGTATTGGCGGGGGGTTCGGGCCATCTTGAGAAGAAAACACAGTCTAAATAAAGTCTAGCCTAGCTGAAGAAAATGCATTGACCTACTCGTTTTAAAACACTTATAAGACCATTTGGAGACCATTTTAAAGATTGTCCTTTATAAATATGAAAGATAAGATTGTTAGAGAACACGAAAATACCCATAACTCAAAATTGACAAAAAATGAGATTTTTTGACTTTCCAAGCGTTGTTGTGAGAAACTATCCCAGCGACTTCATTTCCCTTTCGCGGTGCTGGGTCACAAATGAACATCTTCCGGTATACTTACGGGAGATACCTCTCCTCGCTTAAATTCATTCCCTCAAGCGACCAAAATGGCAAGTTATATCAATTATCCGTTGTATGGCAAAGATGCACGTTAGTCACCATCACCATCACCCATCATCCCATCACCCTCTCATGCTTGCGAACCCTCAATCTCAAAGTCTACCTCTTACATTATAGTTTTATATCAAGATGTGCCAGCCCCCCCCCCCCCCTACATTTCTCTCGGTTAATTGTAGTTTTCCGTTTTTGCCTTTCTTGCCATACATAAAGCTGTATTTTAGTAACCTATTTAGCCAATAACCTTTTTGGAATACTACACCCTAGCCCTAACCCTAGCCCTAACCCTACCCCCACAACTGTGACAAATCGCGGTGTAATGCAGTACATAGTGGTGGGTAGGGTTTAGGTTTAGGTTTAGGGTTAGGGTTAGTATTCCCAAAAAAGAATTAGCTGAAAATGTTCCTAAATTACAGCTTTATGTATGTTAAGAAAGGAAAAAACGTAAAAATACAATTAACCTATAAATGCAGGGGGGGTGGCACATCTTTACCATTACCCGACATTGTACTACTACCTGCTTCTTTACTTTTTGAGAGATTTCAAATGCGAAAAATTCTAGCGGGATGACGGTGGGAGGGGGGATGAGGCAAGGGTGGGGGGGGGGGCTTTTTGACTAAACTATATCTTTATCTTTGCTGCTCACAGCGATAGAGATACAGAGAGAGAACACTGAACACTGAACACTTAGTCCTTGTCCTTGGGAGAGAGAGAAGAGAGAGAGGAGAGAGAGAGAGAGAGATAGATTAAAGAAGAGAGATAGATAGAGAGAGAGAGAGTGAGAGTCGGAGAGAGAGACTGAGAGAGAGACCGACAGACAGACACCAGTGACAGAGGCAGAGGCAGGGAGACACAGACGTGTATAGCGACAGAGAGACAGAGAAAGCAAGAGAGAGACAGAGATACAAAAAAGGAAGAGAGGGCGAGCTCGCGATCTCTTGCAATTTTCCCTTCAAAAGGAATGTCACTCGCTATCAAAGGCTAACGCCCGTAACTCCTCCTAAATCGCTTGAACATCAACACAACAACACCGATCCTCTCAAGAGTGTCGAGCCCCGTGCATCATTCTATGTTGCTCCCCCCCCCCCCCCCCCCCGCCCCCTTCTCTTTGCTTAGTAGTAGTTATTACACCTTGCCTACTATAATTATAATTGTATGCTAGGACCGTCAGTCAACCTATGGGGAAATGTCACTGTCAAAACTGTCAATAGTTTGCCATTGCAGATGCTGCGTAACTTAACTACGTTTTACACACGCACGCGCGCGCACACAGACGCACGCACACACGCACAAAGTACGCACAGCTACAAACGCACACAGACGCACAACCACACACAAACACAACACAAACAACCAGAAGAACACCACACGCGCGGCTGCCGGCGCACGATATACACCCCGTCCGATCACGCACACACGCGGAAAAAAGATTACGCACATGCATACATACTCGCTCCAAGGGCGCGTACAGCAAGCTCGCTGACCCGACAAAGGAGAGAGAGAGAGGAGATGAGAGAGCACGAGGGGGAGATAGATAAGACGAGAGAGAGAGAGAGAGAGAGAGAGAGACAGACAGACAGACGACAGACAGAGAGACCAGAGAGACAGAGAGAGACTGAGTACAGAGAGACATGAGAGAGAGATATGAGCAATCATTCAAGAAGCTAATGGAGATGCATATTTTGTTTGTTTGATTTGTACACAAAGGTTTAAAGACCCAAGTGTCAAAATCAACTGGTTTCACGGTGTATTCCCTCTTGCTAGCCGGTAAGAAATCCTATTTTGACCATATTTAACTCCCATACAAAAGCACCCAAATTCAAAAGCGCAACATCATTTTAAAGAGCCACCCTCAATTTTTTGTGTGGGAACAGCTACCAACCCCGCAAAACCACCAGGGACTTAATTGGTGGTGGGTCATGTGTGTCTTAGAGACGCGAACTTATGAGTCCAAAAAGTTTCTTGGTTTAAAATTGGATACTCTCCGTGGGGATACCATGGGGTCTTTCGTACACATCGTCACCCCCCCACGCCCCCCCCCCCCTTTCTGGGAAGTATGCGCTTAAGCTTGTAAGGCTTCAATCTAATCCGTCACTGTTTCTGACTTCCTTTTCCCCTTGGCTTACTCGTCATCTACTCTCTTTCTGCCTTACTGGTCCATTCTCCTGGGCCTGTGTTCACGTTGAGATAGCATGAGACTTAGCATGTTGCTAACTTAGAAGCTCTTCCAATGTCTTGTAGGATTTAATAGGACTTTTGGAAGGGCTTCTAAGTTGGCATGATGCTAAGTCTCATGCCATCTCAACGTGAATACAGGCCCTGCCTTTTGTTTTTCTCTCCAAGAAAGTCTGACAACTAATTATGTTCTTCAGTCTTCTTTGGGTTTTTTCTCCAAAGGAGCCAGAATGGTCAACAAACTGACCGTGGGCCCTGAAGAGAAGAATAAGAGAGAAGAAGAAGAAGATGAAGATTAAATAAGAAGGAAGAAGAAGAAGCAGAAGTGGAGAAGCAGCGAATAAGAAGAAGAAGAAGAATGATAAAGAGAATAGACGAAGAAGAAGAAGAAGAAAATAAGAAGACTAACAAGAAGAGGAAAGAAGAATAATACGACAACTAGACAAGAAGAAAAACAAGAGAAGGAGTCGACACGAGCACAAGACGACAAGAAGAGAAGACTAAGAGAAGTAAAGAAGAAAGAAACTCGACAGAAATAAGAACGAAGAAGAAGTAAAAGACAGAAACGAAGAAAAGAGACAAAGAAGAAGAGAAGAAGAGGAGGAGGAAAAGAGAAGAAACACAACAGACAACAACAACAAGAAAAACAAGAATAAGACTACTACGAGAACAGAAGACAGAAGACGCATAAGACGTAATAACAAGACCAAAGAAGAAGAATGAACAATAAAAGAGAAGAAGAAAAGAAGAAGACGAAGAATAAGAAGACACGAAGAAGAAGAAAGAAGAAGAGACGAAAGAAGAAGAAGCAGAAGAACAACAACACACAAGAACAAGAAGAAGAAGAAGGCAAAGAAAGAAGAAGAAGACAGAAGACGAAGAAAGAAGAAGACGAATATCTAATAAGAAGAAGAAGAAGATGAGAAGAAGAAGAAGAGAACAAGAAGAAAAGAGGAAAGAAGAAGAAGAACAATAAAAGAAGCAAGAACAAGAAAGAAAAAGCAGACGGATATGCTGGGTCTAAGCTATTTCTAGTACGGGCCTACATCTGTTAGTTCAATATGACAAGGAGACTGTCTAGCTATCGAAGACGTAGATGATATTACTGTGTGTGTGGTTGGTTTTTTTTTTGCATAACTGCAATCTACTCTGCCGCATCTTCCAGTGCTACGACACAAGATTCGAGTGACTACTCCACTCGGAAGAGTAAAATTATTATGAAGCAAGCAGCGTCTTGGACCTTTTGATGATGCCTTTGCTTGCAATGCTTCTTTATGACCATGCCCAAACAATGTATTTAGCGTATTGTTTATAATCTTGTTCTTAAGACATCTGGCTTTCCTGGTATTGCAGTACCTCCAGGATCGTCCCACCATCTTTTATATATTTAAGGTTCCCAACACGTGCCTGTTCCTTGGCCGTGGGGTGGGGACGTTTAAACGCACTTTACTATTTTCAAACTCACGCAGCAACGAGGCCTCAGTTTTCCGTGTACTCTTTAAGACACACTTACGCGACATCACGATTAATTCCCTCTGTTTTTTATCTGGGTAGCTGTTGGGGACCCACATACCAAATGCCTCCAACTTCAATTTTGAGGCTCTCTTTAAAATATTTTGTTTTCAATTGGGACATTTTGCGTGGGAGTTAACCATGTCACACCAAGATTTTCTTACCAGCTATAAAGAAAACACGTGAACCCGTGATTTGGACGACGTGATCTGGTGGGTCTTTAAAGTAATAGAGATCTACGCTGGAGAAAAAAATACCGTACTGTCTCTTAAGTATAAACGCATAGTCTAGACTCCCTCGTTTCGAGGAAGCACATTTGAAAGAGAAGAGAGAGAGAGGGAGAGAGAGAGAAGAGAGAGAGAGAGAGAGGAGAAGAGAGGGGAGGAAGAGGAGAGAGAGAGAGAGAGAGAGAAGGGAATATGAGAGGGATAGAGAGTGGGAGGAGAGAGTGAGAGAGAAAGAGATAGAGAGAGAGAGAAGGGGGGGTGGGGGAGAGAGAGAAGGAGAGAGGGGGGGTGGGGGGAGAGAAGGAGAGAGAGAGAGAGGGGTGGGGGGTGGGGGAGAGAAAGAGAAGAGAGAGATGAGAGAGAGAGAGGGGGGGGGAGAGTAAAGAGAGAGAGCGAGCGAGGGGGGGTGGGGAGAGAAAGATAGAGAGAGAGAGAGAAGAGAGGAGTGAGGGGAGAGATAAGAGAGAGGAGGAGAAGATAAGAGGGGGTGGGGGAGGGAGAGAAGAGAGGAGAGAGGGGGGGTGGGAGAGAAATGAGAGAGTCTAGAGAGCGAAGAGAGAGAGATGGTGAGGCTACAGAGAGAGGGGGAAGAGAGGGAGGGAGAAGAGAGAGAGAGAGGAGAGAGGAGAGAGGAGAGAGAGAGAGAGAGAGCGAGAGAGAGAGAGAGAGAGAGAGGAGAGAGAGAGAAAGAGAGAGAGAAGGAGAGAGAGAAGAGCGCGAGCGAGGCGAGCACGTGAGTTATTCATAATACAAGTAAGTGTCTGTAAATTTGCTGTAGGTATCGGCAGCTTATGAGCGAGCGGTGTTAATTGAGAGCAACACAGTGACAATTGAAACAGTAATTAATTGTTACTATGTTGTTGTTTTTTTTTGTGTTTGTAAGGTATTACCCATTTCTCTCCATCCTTCTTGGTCCTGCTTATCCATGTTGCCTCCTTCTACGGTCTGAGGAACTCTTCCGCCCCTTTTAGTCACGGAGTCGAAGGATTCGGGAGCTAATGTTTTTGTCTGATCCGTCCGTTTCCGGTGTTTCGTCCGTCCGTCCGGCGTGCCTCCGTCCGGCTGCTATTCGTGCCGTTTTTTCTCAAAAACTACTCAGTCTATCATCATCAATTTGGTATACTAGTGTCGCCAAGATGCAAGCTATTCCACTGATGTTATTTAGTTTACATAAGGTCAAAGGTCGCCCCAGTTACGGGTTCAACCCTGAAAACACATAATCGCTAATATCTCGCGAGTTGTGCATGTATTTTTAAGGCAGTTTTGTTCACAATATTTCTTGAAATGAATGGTTCTCTAACCCAGTTGTCATGAATGTTTCACTGTGCGCGCGTGTGCGCATGTGCGCGCGCGCTCAAAATCATCGGGTCCGAACCCCCAAGGCTATATATAAAAAACATATTCAGTTAGGTGCGGTTTTGATGCGTTTTTTATGTAGTTACGTGCTGTTTTGCTGCGTTTTTTATGTATGTTCACAGCCGACCACATTCCGATTTCCGGGTAGCTCGCGATGCGCGAGGGGACTTTGCTACGCTCGGGCGTTTGCACTTGTTTTCTTGCTTTCTTTGAACTTCATTCTTTCTATTTTTTGTTTAATTTTACAGTGAACTGTTTTTGGTGGTGGTTTTTTTTCCATGAGATTTAAACTTGAACTTGAAACTTTGTTGACTAAGAGTGAATGTTTCCTTTTTTTTTCTCATCTCCCATTTTTAACAGTGAACTGTCTTCATAAGATTTAACCTCTATTGTGGCCCACACAAGCCCTTTTTCCATTTAGTCCATGGTTGTGTTTTGACAAAGGTACGTAAAGTTCCGAATGTATATTACCAGCAACAACGTGGGATTTTTCTGTGTTTTTGCTTTTGTTCATCACACTTTGTTAAAATATTGTAAGCTCTGGTTCTTTCATAATGCATGCACGTGTCGAGGTAAGGAAGTCATGTACCCCCCCCCCCCCCCTCTCCCATCCCCTGTGGGTATACCGAGGGGTTCTTTTGTGTAATAGTTCCCCCAAAAAAACCTTCTGGAGTTCTGTGGGCTTGTAACTTCCTGTAATCTGTCCACTCTTCTTTTTGATCCCTGCCTTTTCCCACCTCTGGAAGTGCTGGTGCTTGTAACTTCCTGTCATTCTGTCACTACTCTTTGACTCTGGCCTTTTCCCACCTTCTGGAAGTTCTGTGCTTGTAACTTCCTGTAATCTGTCACCTCTCCTTTGACTCTGCCTTTTCCCCACCTTCCGGAAGTTCTGGTGGCTATGTGAACTTCCTCTAATCTGTCCATCTCATTTGACTCTGTTCTGACTCTGCTTTTCCCACCTTCGCTGGAAGTTCTGTGCTTTAACTTCCTCTAATCTTTCCCTCGTTAGCCTCTTGCCCTCTGGATGCCTTTTCCCGCTTCTGAAGTCTGTGCTTGTAACTCCTCTATCTGTCACTCTCGTTGACTCTGCCTTTTCCCCACCTTCTGGGAAGTTCTGTGGCTTGTAACTTCCTCTAATCTGTCACTCTCAAAAAGTTGACTCTGTGTGGGGCCTTTTTTCCTTTCCCCCTTCTGGAAGTTCTGTCTTGTAATGTCCTCTAATCTGCCACTCTCTTTGACCTCTGCTGGCCTTTTTTTCCCACCTTCTGGAAGTTCTGTGCTTGTAACTTCTCTAATCTGTCACTCTCTTTGACTCTGCCTTTTTCCCACCTTCTGGAAGTTCTGTGCTTGTTAAACTTCCTCTAATATTCTGTCACTTCTCCTCGTTGACTCTGCCTTTTCCCACCTTCTGGAAGTTCTGTGCTGTGTAACTAACTTCCTCTATCTGCCACTTCTCTTTTGACATCTTCTGCTGCTTTTCCCACCTCTGGAAGTGCGGTGCTTGTAAATTCCTCTAATTCTGCCACTCTCTTTGACTCTGCTTTTTCCCTTTGCTTACTTTCATCTACTATCTTTCCCTGCTTTAACTTCGGGTCCATTCTCCTCCTGCCTTTTTCGGTTCACATAACACTTCAAAAACATAAGAGGTGACAAGG
>JAGGCT020003696.1:0-12427 GCA_017654935.2 Phymorhynchus buccinoides
AACCAGGTTATAAACAAAAATAATGTTCCCGAATCAGCTGTCTTACAAAAGGCCGGCGAGCGGATCAGAAAGTATTATTATTATTATTATTATTATTATTATTATTATATTATATTATTATTGTTGTTGTTGTTGTTGTTGTTGTTGTTGTTGTTGTTGTTATTATTATTATTATTATTCTTATGTTTATTATTATTAGTTATTATTAATTATATTATATTATTATTATTCACTGCGGATTAGATGAGCCACCAATGATGTCATGGACAGTGTAACTTGATAGCCTTGGTTTGCATGCGTTAAAGACAGCACTGACCCACCCGAATTATAATCCCTTGTTATTTTTCCTGGTAGCTGTGACCCCCATAGCAAATGCCCCCAACTTCAATTGAGGCTGCTCTTTAAAATGATGCGTTCGTTTTTCAATTTGGGGACCATTAGTAAGGGAGTCAACTGTCAAAACAATATTCTTACCGGGAGGAAAACACGTAAAACCCGTGATTTTGAACACGTGATCTGATGGGTCTTTACCCCTGGACTCAAGAAATTTTTTAAAATAATTTGCCCTTAAAATTGTCTAAGGTAAAGAGAACTAACTGTAAAGAGTTAAGGCATGCTACACTACACCGATTTCGATGTCATGCGATGCGATTTGTGACGATGCGAGTCATGATTCGCGTGAATACTTCCGTCTAAAACACAGTTCTGCCTACCTTCGCTTCTGTATACTCAGTAGACCCGTGCATGAATTTTCACGTCGATCATGACTCACATCGTCAATCGCATGACAATCGAATCGTTACGTTTGTACGGGCCGTTAGAGTTAAAGGCCGGTAGCGACGGATACGATTCGAATTAACTACGATCCGGATTTTGAATTTGTGAGGCATGGTTGCCGTGACATTTCTACTGTCTACGAAATCTGATGACATTTCTGCGAGTTTCTGTTCACTATGTTTGTAGTCTACCTTACTACACGAATCTAGAAAATATTATTTTTTTGGTAATTATTTGATTCCGTGTTTTGCGGTCTACCGGGAATATAGTGAACGAAAATAGTATGAGTGATTTTAGATGTGAAGTATTTTCACGTGAATCATGGATTCACAGACATCGTCACAATCGCATCGTCTTTTGGTGGGTCAACCGTGTGCAGTGTTGGCTGGCCCTTTAATCTGGCAAAATGGTACAGGGTATATACCCCCGCTGACTGTCTTAAAAGCAACACGCTATTTACAATTGTTCCCCCTTCATATGATGATGTCATCAGTGACGTCATCAACCGTACACGGCTATTCGAGGGTCATATTATGATGTTCAAGGGGTTACAAACCGAGGAGATCCTGTAGTTATGTATCTGATACATCCTCGTTCACTAGGAAGTAGAAGAAAAAGGAGAGAGGAGGAGGAGAAAAGGAGAGGAGTGAGGAGGAGGAAAAATAAGAAGAAAGAGGAGGAGGAGGCGAAAATAAGAAAAAGAAGGAGAAGAAGGATGAGCAGGAGGCGGGGGAGGAGGAGAGAAGAGAAAAGAAGAAAAAGAGGAAATAGGCGAAAGAAAGGAGAAGTGGAAGAGGTAGGAGGAGGAGAAAAGAAAAAGATGGAGGAGGAGGAGGAGAGGAGGAGAAAGAAGAAGAGATTGAGGAGGAGGAGGAGGAGGAGGAGAAAAGAAGAAGAAAAAGAAGGGAGGAGGAGGAAGGAGGAAAGTGAAAAACAGGGAAAAAAAAAAGAAAAAAAAAGAGGAGGGGAGAGGAGGAGAGAAAGAAGAAGAAGAAATAGGAGGAGGAGGAGGAGAAAGAAGAAAAGAAAGAGGAGGAGAGAGAAAAAAAAGAAGAGAGGAGGAGGAGGAGGAGGAGGAGGAGGAGTGGAGAAAGAAGAAGGAGGAGAGGGGGGGAGGAGGAGTGAAAAGAAAAGAAGAAGAAGAGAGAAGAAGCAGAAGCAGAAGCA
Organism: Phymorhynchus buccinoides; assembly: GCA_017654935.2. Lineage (NCBI taxonomy): Eukaryota > Metazoa > Mollusca > Gastropoda > Neogastropoda > Raphitomidae > Phymorhynchus > Phymorhynchus buccinoides. The sequence goes on from JAGGCT020003696.1 coordinate 1,945, forward strand.
GAAGCAAAGAAGAGAAGAAGAAGAAGAGAGAAGAAGAAGAAAGAAGAAAGAAGAGAAGAGAGAAGAAAAAGAAGAAGAAAGAAACGAAGGCAGAAGAAGAAGAAGAAGACGAGAAGAAGAAGAAAAGAAAAAGAAGAAGAAAGAGAAGAATGATGATGATGGGATGAGGGAAAAGGGATGAGAAGGGAAAAAAGAAGACTGAGAATGAATGGGGAGGGGGGGGGGGGATAAGTGAGATAGATTGTTATAAACTTTTACTGAACGTTGGTTTTCACTCACGCATTCACCATGCAACCAATTTTCAGTACTCGTCAATCAATCAACAACATCGACACAACTCCCACCTTTGATTCTTTTTCAAACATTTTTTTATGTTTCCAAGTTTGGTGTGGTTGCGGGTGAGGTTTTAGCGTCAACCGTCTTTGACCCTTACGGACAGACGCGTCTGAAGAATGGGTCTTCGCAAGGGGGGGGGAGGGGGGGGGGGTCCACGTTGTGTCCAGCAGGTCTCTCATAATCCGACACGACAAATTTCAGCCAATCCAGCTTCACGACGGCTGAAAAGTGCGGGGCGGGAACATGGCGCTGGGTGGACGCTCCTGGTTCGGGTGGGTTGGTTTAGTAATGACCATAACCCCCATGCTTGCCACCAAACCCGCCTCCGAACCCGCCACCGAACCCTGGGCCGCCGAGCCCGCCACCAAACCCGCCGCCGAACCCCCCACCAATTCCGCCACCAAAGCCTCCACCGTGTCCGCCACCATAGCCCTTGCCATCTGTAACACATGAACAAGATACACCAGTGTACTAAATGCTTAAACAATACAGTTAACATGTTTTTGTCCCTCTTTCACCCCAATGGCGACACTGTGATAATGTCAGTCATAAAAAGGTATAGCAGCAGACGTATAGCAGTACGCCGCGTCAACAGTGGTTTCACTCTTTCCCCATGGCAACCACAATGATAATGTCAGTCATTAATGTCTCAAAACAAGTTAACACTTTTTATACTTTCCCCAATGGCAACACAGTCGTATGTCAGTCATAAAAAAGGTGTCAGTACACGTTAACATGTTTCACTCTTTCCACCAATGGCAACACATGATACATTAAATAGCCAGTCATAAAGGTGTCCAGTACACGTTAACATGTTTCATTCTTTCCCTCAATGGCAACACAGTGATAATGTCAGTCATAAAGGTATCAGTACACGTGAACATTTTTCCCCTCAATGGCAACACAGTGATAATGTCAGTCATAAAGGTATCAAGTACACGTTAACATTTTTTCCCTCAATGGCAACACAGTGGTAGTGTCAGTCATAAAGGTATCAGTACACGTTAACATTTTTTCACTATTTCCCTCAATGGCCAACACAGTGATAGTGTCAGTCATTAAAAAGGTTATCAGTACACGTTAACAATTGTATCACTCTGTTCCCATGGCGACACAGTAATATTGTCAGTCATATAAAGGCATCAGTACACGTTAACACTTTTTCACTCTTTTCCCCAATGCCCAACACCCGTGCAGGGGATGTCGGAAGCGGGGGGGAGGGGGGGGGACACTGGCCCCCTCAATGAAATATAGGGGCAGGGGGGGGGGGGGCAGGGCAGAGATTATCTTTTGCCCACCACCACAATCTTTGAGTTATCTGACTCCATTTTCAGGAGAAGGAATCCAACATGGCATGACAGTTTTCTTTTTGCAATGCTGTGGCAATCAAAGGACCTCTCTTGAGATAATAGTTGACAATTGATCTCCTCTCTCTCTCTCTCTCTCTCTCTCTCTATCATCTCTCTCTCTCTATCTCTCTCTGGTATCTCTCTCTCCCTCCTCTCTCTCTCTCTCTGTACTCTCTCTCTATCTCTCTCTCTCTATCTATCTCTCTCTCTCTCTCTCTCTCTCTCTCTCTCTCCACTTTCTCTCTCTCTCACTCTCTCTCTCCCTCCCTCTCTCCCTCCAATCTCGTCTTTTTCTCTCCCTGCCTCTCCAGTCACTAAGTCTTTTCCAGATGTACTGTGTTTATTGTACACCTTGCAGGTTTGTTTAAGAGTAAAGCTACAAATTAAACTAATGCATACACTCGCTTACTTCACTTCACGGTTTGCTCTATTAGTCGGACTCAGGTCAACACGTGTCTTCTGCTGCACCCTATGCGATGATGATGATGGTCTCCAAGAATATGTATGGACATAGGGGTGCAGTGCAAACTATAGGCAACTGCCTCAGCTCTCACTCTCACTTTACTATTGGCTTCTGCAAAATGTCACCCTTCAAAATGTTTTCTATAGCTTTTCGTGGATTATATATACTAGTCAAAAATATAAATGGATATATATTTATATTGTTGGGTAGAGCCAACAGTGTGCCGCCTGCAGCCACCAGCCGTTATGCTCTCACTCTGCTATTGGCCCTTTCAAAATGTTTCACACTACATTCCCTGATAATGCTAATATGGATATGTAGGAATCCTCAGCAGTAGTTTTCAAACTATGCACATGGGTTTCAGAGTGCTGTTTGTCTCTCACCTTTACTTTATAATCACTCTCCCCTTCAAAATGTTGCCCAGTGCGTTTCTCTGGCAATGCAGATCACAAATATATATATGGATCTACAGACAGAAGGAACTGGCAAAACGGTGGTCAGTTCATTTCAATTTACATGTTAAAATTATCGACGCTTCATTTAAATTCTTGTGTTTTTTTTATAAGCATTAGCTTTGAAACGTTATTTTAAGACATTATGCGTCAGTTGATGTATTGTATTAAGTGCGAGCATAGGCTTACGTGTGTGAGTGTGCGTGTGTTTGGGTTTCCCTGGTGGCATCTAATGTTGGATATTTGGGGGAAACTGATAAAACTGGCATCATGGTTGGTGCATCAGGGACCATCCTGTCAATGTTCATTGCTATCGGTTCAGTGGGCTACTCTCTGAAGACTGAAACATGGTTTTATGTTCACAGACAAACAGACAGACAGACAGACAGAGAGGAGACAAGCAGGGGGGAAAAACGCAAACGTAATCGCTACATTTGTGCAGTATCTCCTTATACACCTTCTCGTAGTAGTACACCAAACATATACACATGCACACATGTCCCTACGCACGCACACACACACACTCGCACACGCCGCACGCACACGCACACGCACACAGCACACACACACACACGGACTTCTTATATAGCACGACTCCATTTGATACTCACAGATTGGGATTTTCATGACGTAACCGTAGCGCTGCCCGAAACCCCCGAAGCCGCCGCCGATGTTTTTGCCGTAACCGTACGGTTTTTGGTAGTAATCGAAGGCGGAGGAAGCGGCCAGCATGGCGAAGAGAAGCCCAATGACCAGAGTGGGACCTTCATATCACTGACTGAAGTCTGCGAACCAAAGACAAAACAAGCAACCAAATCTTATTGAATGGCCACAGTCTTGTGCACAATGATGACACAATCGAACTGGCATCATTAATTATGCTCTGATGTTTATTGGAAGTCACAAAACATACATATAAATTGAAACGCGCTCAAGCTCATAGTTTTATAAGTTGTATTAAAAAAATAAAAATAAAAAAAAATAAAAATAAAAAAAAAAACATAGTCGCCGACAATTCGCTTGTTGGTATTCGTCCGCTTCAAAGCCAGCTTCGTTTAGGACACGGAAAAGATCTTGTGACGTCATCGTCTAAAACAAATTCCTAAAAGTTAACAAGAGGCAACAAAGACATCAAGGCCACAATTCGGGGTGATAGGGAGTGGGGGTGCACCACCAACAAAATAATCGATTCACGTTGGGAGTTTGAGTGTTTTAGTTTCGTGGACATGTCGTTGTTTAAACATGAGGCGGGGGGGGGGGTGGGTTGTTTAAAAGGACAAATGCAATCTATTGATTAATGCATACAACTAAACCACACAAAAGTGCAACGCCGAGCAAAAAAGTGCTTTTTTGCCGAAGGGGACTTCTGACACCTTTGGAAACCATTGGCCAATAGAGAGACCAGACAAACCGACAGAATGTATGAGTCATGCAGATGGCTGTGCTGGGGTGGTGGAGTGAACTGCCTGCTGTGGTGGGGTGATGACTGAGTGAAAAAACCTCAGAAACTGTGTGGTGTCTACTACATGACCAAAAACAAAGAGCCACTCATAGAGAGAAGACCGCAACGGTTTCCTCTACTTGAAAAACGTGTGAATTTTTCCCCCTTTTGTGAACAAAGCATGTAGCCAGTACCTTGGTAGGAAGAGTATAGCAGGTAATGTTATATAAGTTAATTATATAGAACACTAAACTGAATGTCTCAAGTTAGGTAATCATTGTATGCGTTGTGTCTCAACGTTTTTACAGCGAAGGCAAATAGAGTAGTAGGGAGTGATTGCGAAGGACATTTGACAGTTACTTGAAGTAAAGTATGCGAAAGATTTCCGTAGAGTGATGCGAAAAGGACATTGATATTACTGAGTGATGATCTATTCGTTACACTTTATAAGGTCTCTGGTTCTACGAGAACTAATTCTGGCAGTAGGGGTTGGTCCACTCTCTTCAACTTTGGCGACCTCCTACAACCCAAGACACTTTTGTGCCTAAGCGCTTGGTTGAAAAATTGAATTGAACAATATCAACACAGAGCAATGTTCAAGCTCAACGCAAGCTTAAAGCAAGAGCCAGAGCTAGCAACAAGCTAACACTACAAGCTTTGTTGTGTGTGGTTGGGCGTCATTTGACGAGGGGAATTTGCTCGAATCATATCCAATTTTGATAGTGTCTATCTAGGACTGCTCCTACAGGTCTGAGTCAGGAATCTCTGCATGGAACAAATGCGTATTGTACAAAAGGTGACACCTAAGTTTTTTTTGACCAGAGTCTTGAGTCTTGGCCTGGGAGAGGGGAATGATAATATGTTACCCAGTTTGATTGACTCTATGGAAACAGAGGCTATTTTGTTTTTTGTCCCTACAAGCATTGCGTCGGTTTTTTCACCATTTAATTTAAGTTTATTTTGAACCATCCAATTTTGAATATCGATTCACCCCCTCCATCCTTTTTTTCCTTTATTTTTTTTTTTAATACGATTTTCTAATAAACAAGCTGTTCTGTTACTGTTTTCTGAAAAAATGGAATAAAATAAATAATTACATCTAGGGCTGTGTTCATTCAAGAGGGATTTGCATGTATTTTTATTGTAACTGTTTTGGAGATAGCTCTGGTGTTCGAGTTGAGTAGTCTTTAGCTTATTATGTGAAGTCATCTGCATAGAAAGAAAGTAGATAGTCATGTTGTGCTGGTCGATTTCGAATGAGGTTAGCAGAGGTAAGCCGGTTGACGGGGTGGATACGTAAGTAAACAAGTAAACAAGACGGGACAAGCACACAGACCCCTGGGGAACTCCACAAGAATGAAAGCCTACTAACCTGTTCAGAACTGACTGACGACCATTGAGCAGAACAGAATCAGACTGAAAGCGATCTCAGAAAGACGTAAGAGCGTAGAAAAACCTAAGAAAGAGGAGGACCCTTAATTCAAAAGAAGCAATGTTTCAAGGACGGAATGAGATGGAGATACGTCTGTAGGTCCGGATTAGTTGAACAGGCCATTGTTGCGGTCACCACGATTTGCGATAGTAGTATTATTTATGGCATCATTTAAGATTGATAATTGGGCGAGAGATAACAGAATTTTTCAATACAAAAGGTTTATAAATATAGGTAGGACAGTCTAGTGATAATAAGGCGCTGATAATGATTGTAATGTATGTACAACATCGGTTTAAACGGAAACAGCACCCAAATAAAATTAATTCAAATGCCTTTTATTTACATTAATATGAAAATCGCACATACTCATAAGCTTTCATCTTCCTAAACCCCATAGACGCATCTGTTCAAATCTACAGCTTGACTATACTTCGGGTGTGGAAACCACGGAAACACAATTGGAACAATTTTATGCGATCATTCTTGAAATCAGGTCATTTATTTAATAACCAGCTTCTTGAAAAAAGGCTTCTGTTTTAAAGAAGCCACTTGGTTTCTAAATTGTAATCTGACTAACTTATTGAAGATATTGTATATATGCATTGCCATGTTCTTATGCTCTGGAAATATTATGTTCTTTCTTATTTTCTTCACCGTTCACCTCTGTTTTTGTTCTTTTTCCTGTTCAAAGTCGGTAGTGCTGATGTGGTGTGTGTTGTGTGGTGTGTGTGGTGTGGGTGTGTGGTGTGCGTGTTCGTGCTGGTGTGTGTTTTGTGTGTGTGTGTGTTGTTGTCTTGTGTGTGCGCATGTGTGTGTGTTGAGCGTGTGTGCGTGAGTGGTGCGTGTTGTGAAGTGCCGTGAGTGGCGTAGTGCGCGTGTTTGGTGTGCGTGTGTGTTTGTGTGAGTTGTGTGGGGCTTTTTCAGTCACAAGGACGTTCTCGCCCATCGCCACCCACACTCCACTCTCTCTCTCCCTCCCTAACCCTTTCTCTCTCTTCTGTTAGGTACTTTGTTTTTTTCTATCATTATACTGATCTTAAAATGTTTTCTATGTTTTGTGTTCCTGTATAAATATGTTCTTTTTTCATGGATTTTTTGAGATTGATGTTTGTATTTTTTTTTTTATGAGGGCAGGATGAAAATTTAAAAAAAAAAGCTTTGTCAGCTTATTCTTTAACCCTCAATAAAGATGATTGTTGACTTGACTTAAAGTTATATAATTATCAATATGATCTAACCAGCAACATTTAAGTTAGAATGCTTAAGCTTATTTAATTCTTGGTACACCTCATGTACAGCCATGAACTGGAAACTGAAATTTAGGACATATTTTTTTATATGATAGATCTTTAGAGCTAGTTCGGTCAGCTAGTATTGTTTTATCTGCTATGCTACAGAAATACAGAAAATTGTTGAGCTTTGTAGATACAGATAGATTGGTTCACACCATGTGTTGGAGGTTTACAGGGATAATTGGTTAATTGCTTTCCAGATAGATTTTCCAGTCTTTTTTTTAGATTGAATAAGATCGCCAAAGTACTTTTTCTTTGCAACTCGCTTCATATTTAGTTATTTTGTTTCGCTGCTTTTTAAAAGCTATTGCCTTTAACAGTTATTTGTACTAAGCTTTCACGAGTCTTTATTTCCACATTTATATTATCGTTTAACCATGGGGGTTTACCTTCAGCGCTCGTGACAGCTTCGGTATAAAAGGGATGAGATGAGAGAGGGGGGGGGAGAGAGATAGCAGAGAGACAAGAGGGAGAGGAGAGAGAGAGACAGAGAGAGATGAGATAGAGAGAGACAGAGAGAGAGAGAGAGAGAGAGAGTGAGATTGTCATATGTGTAAGGCCTGAGAGATTGCACTACCGTAAGGCCGATCCTCCGAAGCCGATTGTGACCGATCCTGCAAATCCTCCTGTGTCATACCGACCCGGGTATAATTCCGATAATAAAATCCTGGGAGTGTGGCAGGAGGGGGGGGGGGGGGGGGGGGATAGGGTGTCCCACGGAATATGTCGTGGTTTTTGAGTGGGGTCAGTATATTTTGGGGTATTTCACGTAGTATTTCGGCATACTTCGGTGCATTGTCAGTATATTTTAGTATAATTATGTCGGTAGTATTTTTTTTTTTTTTTTTTTCGGTAGTATTTCGGTGTATTTCCGGTTGTATTTTGGTATATTGTGGTAATGTCGGTAGTATTTCGGTATATTTCAGTATATTTCGGTATAATTTCGGTGTATTTCGATAGTATTTCGGTATATTTCGGGGTATTTCAGTATATTTCGGTGTATTTCGATATATTTCGGTATATTTCGGTAGTGTTTCAGTATATTTCAGCCACACGTCCACTAAAATCGTACGACTGTACGACACGATTCGATCACGTGCGGGGAGTCTCTCAAAGAACAAACAAAAACCATCGTGATTAATGATTTTTAAAAAAAAGCCACAAAACACCAATGCTGTCAAGCTTTCGAGATTTTTATTATCTCCTTTATCAGGAGATGAAGAGAGAATGAGTTTTAAAACTGACATGAGATAAAAAGGTACAGCTAAAAAAGTTTATAAAACTTTTCTGTGTCCAAATGTCTGTATTTGTGAACCTCAATGTGATCTTCGCCGCGATCTTTCGACGACCACGTGATCACAATCGTGTCGCACATGTCGTGCGATTAACATTTTAGCCCGACGTGTTGGCTGGACACTTTCCTTTTTAAATTACTTTCACACACGGTACGATCGCTTGCTTCTCAGAAGAGGAAGGAGTAGGTTCAACTGCTGTTACGGATCTTAGCGGAGCAAAGTCGGGGGTTCGGTCGAGCAATGTCCGGTCCAGGCACGTCCAGGAGGAAGGAAAGCAGAGTGAGATATGGCTCAGTTAGGGAAAGGGGCGGCTTATTTATACCTTTTCCAAAACCTTTCTGTCATGACAGGTTCAGATGTCTTCCTGAATCGATTATGAATCTGTGGCTAGGTTTTATTAATTTAATTAAAGCCTCGTTAAAGTCAAGAGCCCCGATATGTTTTGTTGTATATTTGTTTGTGTGTGTGAGCTAATAGGCTAATAGCCTCCGAGAAAAAGAAAGCAGTGCATGCTGTCTGTCTCTGTCTATCTGTCTCTTCTTTTTCTGTGTCTGTCTGTCTGTGTCTGTCTGTATATTGTCTGTCTCTCTGTATACCTTCATTCTAGGAACAGTTGATGTCATTCGAAAAACATTTAGAAGAGCCTTATAAATCCGATGGGGAGGGGAGTTGGTATTACCTAAACAATGCTCCGTACATTGCACTATTTAATCAGGACTGTGTTTTATAACATGCAGCAGAGAGAGTTACGGTTTACAACATCTGTTTATTTATACAAAGTCGGGACTTTCCTGGTGTTGCACTGCCTCCGGGCATTGCCTGCAGGATCGTTCCCACCATCTTTATTTCTACTAATGTCCCATTAATTATGTGTCTGTTCCAGACCAGAGGACGTTAAACAGATTTTCATTCAATAACATGCAGATTGATTTGATTGATGATTGATTGATTGATTGATGGTGATGATTGAATGATTTTCATGATTTTGCTTTGTACAGTAATAACAAATCAAAGTATATTGTAGCCTTTTCATAAAGGACGGACTCGATCAGACTTGGCAGACATTGGCTCTTAGTAGCTATGTAGCTAAAAGGGGTTATTTGACCCTTGGGGACCTTCCACCCTGAGAAAGTGGGGATGTCTCTTAATTGATCAAGGCGTCACCGCCATTTACAACTTCCAGCCCCAGCCCTCCGGAGCAGCAATCGCTTCCTCTCACTCAGCTTTGAACCCAAAGTTATCTTTCGTTTTCAACTTGCGTGATTATGTTAAACTTTCTGCACGAGGGTGCTTCGAACACAAACAATAACAGTTGAACCCCTCCTCTTTTCACGGAGGTTTGCACTTCCATCAGCGTTTTTTTCTTTTCTTTTTTCTTTTCTTTTTTAAACAACAAATTCTGTTTTTATCGCTCCTGCCGAAGCAAAGCATTGGTTGGAAGGTAAATGATACATTGATCGAAAACAAAATAAACTTCAAATGCAATCGGATCAAACGAAGCATAGCCAAAAGAAACAAAAAGAAACCAAGTAAATAACGTGGTTACTGAGTGCTTGTGCTAGAGGCTAAAGTCGGCGCCGCACGCACGGCAGCGCTTTATGGTTTTAATCGTTAGGCGGCGGAGAGATGATCATGCATTCTGATTGTGATCCGCGATTGTGTCACGTGAGTCGTGATCTCCTGTGAATGAAAAACATTTCCGTCAAGCCAATCAATTCTGACATTTCTGCTCGCTGTGCTCCCAGAGCAAGAAGCCCCAATACATGGAATTCCACGTGAATCATGACTCGCATCGTCAAAATCGACTCGCATTCAGATTGCGATTCGTATGTCGTGTTGCTGGCCCTTAAGAGGTCTAGTCGTAAGGACACGGTGTAGAAATTTCCACTGGCCCTTTCCCATTTCGTCGGTCTGTCGTATGTCATTAGTTCTGTCTGTTGTCTGTCTGTCTGTCGGTCTGTCTGTCTCTCTCATTCTCTCTCCTCTCTCTCTCTCTCTCTCTCTCTCTCTCTCTCCTCTCTCTCTATTTATCTCTATCTCTCTCTCTCTCTCTCTCTATCGTCTAACATTTATTCGTTAGTTGTATTGTTTTTATCTAGTGTAAACTGTCTATGTATGTAAATGATTTATTTTATTCTCTTAAAATCTCGTACGAACTGATTTAGTCACTCAACCGCAGTAGGCTTATATCTTTAGTTCATGTTTGTGCTTAATTGGCATCGAGCTTGTTTTTGCTAATGTCAATAAAATTCATTTTTCCAATCTATCTCTCATCTCCCTCTCCCCCCCCCTCTCTCTCTCTCTACTCTCTCTCTCTCTCTCTCTCTCCTCTCTCTCTCTCTCTCTCTCTGTCTCTCTCTCTCTTTCTTTATGCCTATCTCTCCTTCCTCTGTATCTCCCCCTGTAGATCACCACACACC
>JAGGCT020003697.1:0-12411 GCA_017654935.2 Phymorhynchus buccinoides
ACATTTTTGAAAAGAAAGTCACAACAAACCAAACGAACAATGGACATAGCAATAGACAAAAGAAGTAGAATCGACACAAAAATGATAGAGAGAGAGAGAGAGAGAGAGAGAGAGAGAGAGAGGAGAGAGAGAGAGAGAGAGAGGAGAGAGAGAGAGAGAGAGAGAGATGAGAGAGAGAGAGAGAGAGAGAGAGAGAGAGAGAGAGAGCAGAGAGAGAGAGAGAGAGAGAGAGAGAGAGAGAGAGAGAGAGAGAGAGGAGAGAGAGAGAGAGAGAGAGAGAGAGAGAGAGAGAGAGAGAGAGAGAGAGAGAGAGAGAGAGAGAGAGAGAGAGAGAGAGAGAGAGAGAGAGAGAGAGAGAGAGAGTTCCACCTCACACCACTCTGCAGACCAGAACTCCAACCCCACGTCGCAATAAAACGAAATAGGACACGATGATGACATTAGGATTACATGAAATGACGCCAAGATGAAAACAGAGATACACCAAAACTAACTGAGTTAAAATATTAGGTGAGAATATGAACTGGTAAGGATGCAAGAGCTGGAAAGGAAGCAGGGGTTTGAATTTTATAGCCTTTTACTTAGCTCTATAAACTGCTGCACGGTTTTGAATATTTGTTCGTTTTCTGACACTGATAAACTTTGATCGCCAAAGAGTAGGGTGTAGGTGTTAGTGATGCATGGGTTAAGTGTTGAGATCGTGTTTATTCTTTCAGCAGCATAATGTCTACACTGCATCAGATAATGTTCAGCATCTTCCGTATTGTGGCCACATGCTCATTTGGGGTTATTTAATAAGTGTCTGTTGTACAAGTCACCGTTAATATTGCTCATTCCTAAACGTAGTCTACAATGGTTAACTTGATTCTGTCTGGATCCTACATAATAGTAAGGGGGACTGTGACATCTGTAAGAGATAAATAACGTTTGAACTGACTAATAGAATCAATTGTTTTAATAGTATCTGGAAGATTATTCCATAAGTTTGTAGTGGTAGGGAGAAAGGAATTTTTATGTAGTTCGGTTTTGGATCGTGGTACTATTCTATCTAATGGTCGGCGTCTATGGTAGGGGTTTTCCTCGGATACTAAGGAAGGGAGAAGATCTTGTAAATATTGAGGGCATTTGCCATTGACTATTTTGTGAAACTGAATCAATTTGTGTCTTCTTCGTCTTTCTTTTAATGAGCAAAAGCCTGATTCTTTATACAGTTTCGCATGGCTAGTTCCCCTTACTCCTCCTGTAATGATACGGAGCGCTTCCAAATGTAAAGTTTCTAGTGAATTTGCTTGTGTGTCTGTACAGTTGTCCCATAAAATATCTGCATAGTCAAAATTTGGTAGAACAAAAGATTTATACATAGTTTCTAGAGCTTTACGGCTTAGTCTATATTTGTAGTTTCTGAGACAAGCAATCAACATGTTTACTTTATTAGCTAAAGTTCGAATATGCTCATCCCATCTACAGTTATCCTGAAAAACTACTCCCAAATGTTTGTGAGATGTTGATGGTTCTAAAGTCTGCTGTCCAAAAGTTAGAGGTGTGAGTTGATTGTGTTCACGAGTAGTGTTGAGCAGTTTTGTTTTCTCTTCATTGAATTTGATTTTCCATAGTTTGGCCCATTGTGCAATTTTACGAAGATCTGAATTGAGGAGTTCTACTCTGACAATTGGGTCATTAAGAGCAAGAGATAAACTGGTGTCATCAGCAAACAGTTTGATGATTGATTCAATGTCAGTGATGATGTCGTTAATATACAATAAAAATAACAGGGGGCCTAGGACAGAACCCTGGGGAACACCTGCCGGAATTCTTTTTGATTCAGTCTTTTCACCTTTAATGACTACAGATTGTTGTCGGTTATGAAGATAATCGTGAAAAAAAATTAAGTAACTTCCCTCTGATACCCGCAGCCTCCAGCTTGTACAGAAGTCCTTTGTGCCAGACGTGATCAAACGCTTTAGATATGTCAAAATAAATAGTTTGTGTTGCTAAACTGCAATCAAATGAAGAACAGAGGTGATTGTATGTAGCTAAGAGCTGGTTCACTGTAGAATCACCTGGTGTAAAACCTGATTGGGATGGGGTAATTATGTTGTATGTCTTAAAAAATGTGTACACATGCTTGTGCACACACCTTTCGAGTACATTGCCTAGACAGCTAAGAAGTGAAATTGGACGATAATTGTTGCATAGTTCTTTAGGTCCTTTTTTTGTAGATAGGGGAAATGTGTGCGATTTTCCATAAGGATGGGAATTTACTTTCATTTAGGCATCGATTGAATAACTGAGTAAGAGGATTGACTATAACATAAAGCGCATGCATCAGAAGCTTGTTGTGTATGAGATCTGGGCCAGTAGCTTTAGTTTTGTCTAAATTTTTAATAACAGATACAACGTCTTCCTCAGTAAGTACTAATTCATTGGTTTCATGAATAGCAAATGGTATTTGTGGCAATTCATCATCATCATTGTCTAAAGTGGCTTGTTCAATGAAAAAGTTATTCAATACATTTGCTTTATCTTTGTTAGAATAGTATAGGGTATCATTTGAGAGTAAGGGGGGTATCTCTTCACTGTTAATGCCTTTTTTGTTAAAAAAGGATTTTACTAGCTTCCACCAGTCCTTGTGACCAAAATTTTGGGGATCTGATGCCTTTTCATCAATATCAGTATAGAACTCGGACTGCCATTCTCTCTCTTTAGTTGTGACATAGTTACGAAATTTTCTAAAGTTTTGCCAATCTTCGGGATCGTTTGTTTGTTTTGCTATAGCATGGATGCACTTACGTTCCTCTATCAATAAGCGAATATTATCAGTTAACCAAGGTACATCATTTGGGTAAACAGTTATAATTTTAGTAGGCATGCACTGTTTAGCTAGGGTCATGAATGTCTCTGTGAAAAGTTCAGTAGTATCGTCAATAGTTTCTATACTTAAAATATGTTCCCAATTGACGAGATGTAATAATCGGCAAAATTCTTCTATATTCAGCTTGTTATAATTGAAGATAGTTCTCTTGAAGCTAGTATTGTTTTTAACTGCATGTTTCAAGTGTAGGCACGGAATACTGTGATCGCTGAAGGCTGCGGGCAAGACCTGAGTTGATTCAATAAGTTCGGGTGATTGGGTAATAATCAGATCTAAGCAAGTAGAACTTGTGTCAGTGATTCGGGTTGGCTCTTTTACTAACTGGTGAAGACTATACAACTGCAAAATGCCTGTTAGGTGAGGAGAAGGGTTGTTGAGGAAGTCTGAATTAAAATCACCCAAGACAATAAATGGCAATGATGTACTATTTACTTTTCTTAGATTATCACTTATGAGGTCCCAATAGCGAACCAGCGCATTGGGGGGACGGTAAAAAGAACCAATCAAGATGCTCTTTTGATTTAATTTAGTTTCTATCCATACGGCTTCTAATTCTGCAACTTGGAGGTCAGGGCGAGGTTTGCAGTACAAAGAATTACGGACATAAATGGCGACTCCTCCATGATGGTCAAGGGGTCGATCGCGCCTGACAGGGGGATGGAAATTGTGTATGCATATCAGATCATTGGATATGGAGTCAGAAAGCCATGTTTCAGATAATGTAATAATGTCATATTCTTTTGATTCTGCCTCCAAAAGAGTCATTTTGTTTCTCAGGCTTTGGACATTGCTGTGGACAATGCATAGATTGGTTTTATTAGTGGGCCCCGGGTTACATTCTACATCGTTAGCTAAAATAAGTAATAGTTCAGATACAGCAGCAAAGAACCGTTGGGAGTGTGAGATCAGGAGATTATCATTACCAGTTTTGTTGTGAACGGAATATTGATTTAAGTATGCAGTCAAAGAATGTTGATCAGTGTTTGAAATGATAATATGGACGAGTAGTGCTAACACTATGCGATGTTTACTTGGGAGAAGGTGAAGAATGAAGAAAGTCATGATGTCAGTCTTACGAAGGTATGACAGTTTGCGACACAGGGCCAGAGCTCCATCATGGAAACCACCAATCCTGGCTCTGTGGGCCTGGATGTCAACAGACATCAGGTTATAGTGTGCAGGAGCACATGGTATATAAATTCAGCCAGGACTGTTGGTTTCAAGCGGGGGATCTCTCTCTTGTTCAAAAGATAGTGAAAGATAAAGGGAAGAGATAAGTACACAAAAACATTACAAACATTCAACATAAATTGAGAACCAATACATGTGATTGGGACTCTAATGTAAATGAGCATAGTAAACGAATCGAGCAACTAACGGTAGTGTGGGCTTTCCATAAAACATGGATTATCAAGATAGTCTGGACAATAAACTTTCATAAAAAGCTCGAAAAGGTCATTAACTGAGGACAATAAAATCAACCATGTGTTGTGCATTTACAACAAGTGTTGGAAATAAAGTAGATAACTCCAATTGATAGGACAACTGGCAATGTGACTCAGATTACAATAGTCATAAGATTCGTCAGGATAAATATTATACACAGTATCCAAAGAACATGTGCAGCCAGACAGGACCAAATTACATAATATTGAGATAAGTAGGATAGATGGCAAAAGGAAATCAAACAAACTGTTGGGAAATAGAGAATGGGACTTTATGATAACAGGAGAGTAGCACTTCTCCCTACCCACAATGCAATATACTAAGTTAGTTCTTCCTGTTCCTGACTCTCGCTGGTCCGTTTTTGGTTCTTACAGCAAGGGAAAGCACCCACTAGTCTTTTTGAACGGATTTTTCGAAGTGACCCCAAATTTTTTTTTTCTTTCCACGTGACGTGACGCAGTATTGACTCGGCGCGATGCTCGGAGTGCCATTACGGATTTTTTAAAATTCCAATTCATGGTTTGTTGTGTGACAGTGTGTTAGCTTTGGAATAATAATATCATCATTGCTATTCAATATGCATCTTTCAGAAATGAAATGTGAGTTAGACTTTATTCTGGGTGATTTTTTTAATGAAAATATTTGGTGTGACGTTCGGAGTTAATTCCCATCTCTCGGGAACTGGGATCGATTCCCGGTTCGAATGGTTGGGCGTCATTAGTCGAGCCATGGCACTTAAATAAAAACTTAAAACCAAATGTAACAGAAAAAAATCAACCTGATTAAAATAACACTTGTTTTCCTTACCCCCCATATAACTTGATAGATAACAAATGTCCCAGAACGGTCTATCTCAAAAGGAATAAAGAACACAGATAGTCAGTTCTGGTATTCACCCCTCGAATTATGGTATTTCAAGACCTGGAGGACGTAAATCAAAACTTTTCTTCTTACTTCCCACGATGACAACTGATCAAGACTTTTGTCACACATCTACTCATTCTTCTAAGGTCAAAACTGAAAAGAAAAACACAGGGTCACCGTGCTACTTTTCTTGTAATTCGTGGTCGAAATGTGGGGGGTTGGATAATTTTCGGGTAAAATCAGGTCTAATTGAACTAAAAACATCAAAACGCTACACTCAGACAAGCACACGAAGGTGAAATAAACAATAAACACGGTGAATAAAACAAAATTTTCGTCTTTAAAAAGACTTTGACGAGGTGAATACAATACACTAAACTTAACAATGACGGCAGTGAATGGATGACGCATACTAGAACATTTTTGTAAAATCAGGTCTACTGAAAACTGAACGCATTTCATACACTTAAGTTATTACAAACTTTCAATTAATTTTGCTTGATACTGCAAACTACATAGTGTCAGATTATATGTCAAAAGGTAAGGAAATATAATTTAGTCAATAGGAAATTTAGGAAAACTATTGCCGTATTGACACATATTTCCCTAAATGGTATTGTTCAAACGCCTGTTGAAAGAAACTCAACGATGAAATCATTCTATTATTTTCATAATCGATGAAATAATGTATATTCTCCATACTAAACACAAAAAAACAGTATGTCACCGTGCTTTTTACTGAACACCATACACATTTTCAACCCCACCCCTATTTTTCCACGGGACTCACGTCAAGAGTTATATCCTTTAATACTGTTGTTGCTGACATTTTTGTGAGATTTTTTCCTTTAGTAACGCGGTTTTAGTCCTTCTAAGAAATGAATATGTTTAAAATAATCATTATATTCTAACAATACAACCATTTTAGCGATATACTTTTCACAAATATAAATAAACTTGTATATTTTTCAAAAAATGTCTTGCACCACTGGGAGTCCGCCAGATTATGCTAGCATGATCAATCACAGAGAGAGTAGACCATTTCACATATAGTACATATCTATATTGTTAAAAACTCGGGACTTTACTGGTGTTGCACTGCCTCCGGGCATTGCAGCCAGTATTGTTCCCACCATCTTTGTATTTACAAATGTCCCATATGTGTCTATGACCGAGAGGACGTAAAACACCATTTTTCATTCGTAGACCATTTCATTCACAATTTCGTCATTTCATTCTTACGTCATCTTATCCATACGTCATTCATTCACTGAAACCCTTTAGTGGTGTTTCTTACGACACAGTCAGCCACTAGGGGAAAATTAGCGCCACCTGTATCCCGCGTATCCCTTTAAATGGACATTTCCCATCATGACGCACTATCAGTTCAGCTCACCATTGATGATATTAGACGAACGCTCTATCAATTACTCTAAAAATGTTCATAAAAATAATGAACATTTCTAATACTTTTACATTATTAAAATTATCCTAACTAACACAAAGACTCACCCAGATGTTGTGTTTGTTCATAAATCTTATTTACAGATGGAGGCAAACGGAGAGAGAAAAGCCCACCTATTGTGGAAGTCGCTATCACAAAATATGAATGAATCAGATCAAATCAAATCAAATCAAATCAAATCATCTTTATTATCTCATAACTGAGAAATGTAGTGATCCACTTAAAATACGTTGAATATTTTAAAAGCAATTCAGCAAAGTAATGAAAATCTGATAAACAGATATTGCATAAATGTTGCATCTAACCAACAAAGCAGATAGACACCAAATTCAACTGAGTGTTCCGTTTTAGCCTATGATGCTAATAACTAACAAAGCAGATAGACACCAAATTCAACTGAGTGTTCCGTTTTAGCCTATGATGCTAATAACTAACAAAGCAGATAGACACCAAATTCAACTGAGTGTTCTGTTTTAGCCTATGATGCTAATAACTAACAAAGCAGATAGACACAAACCAAGTGTTCTGTTTTAGCCTAATGCTAATAACAAACAAAGCAGAGACACCAAATTCAACTGAGTGTTCCGTTTTAGCCTATGATGCTAATAACTAACAAAGCAGATTTAACTAAATGTTAAGTTCTGCTTTGACCTACAATGCTAACTGAAAATAGTCCAGCCACCTCCAGTGACCCAGTCTTTGGACTGACCAGTACCACTGAGATCTGTGACCGTTCTACACGGGATGATGCTGGATATTCTCAACACCAACACTACAAAGACCTTGCTGAGCTCATCAGGGATATACGTGATCCCATCGTGTGCGCCTCTGGGATTTTGGGGAACTGCCTGATAATGCTGATCATGCTTCGTCTTCCTTCCTCCACCTACAGTGTGTTCTTCAAAACCCTGGCCCTGTCTGACCAGTTGGTGCTGATAGCAGGGCCTCTGGACCGACTGTTTTACGACAAATTACGCGTAAAATCCTTTAGTAGTGGCAACTGGTGGCAATGCAATTTGTATATGATCACACATCGCGCAGTGACCACTGTATCGTCATGGATGCTGGTGGCACTCACCGTGCTCAGAGCTGCTTCTGTGCTGTGGCCACGTCGTGTCAGTGCTGTGTGGACAAAGGGAAAGTCGCGAGGTACAGCATACATTGTGATCATCTTCATCATTGCGATTAACTGGCATCTTCTCATCAAATCTGGCAGAAATAGTATGCGGGTTTGTATGGTGACTAGGTCGATAATGTACCTGTCTGAGTTTCACGTATTTCAAATTTATGTCTTACCTTTCGTTGATTCTGATCACCAGCAACAGTGTTCTTTTGTGGTCACTGGTCAGGTTTGTCAAAACAAGAGGACGTCCTACTGGACAACAAACCAGCCAGGATGTCAGAGAACTTAGAGTGTCCTCATGGACTGTCACCTTGATTGTTGATAGTGCATGTTTTGTCCTCCTGACAACACCGTTTGCTATAACTATCATGATATATGAACATGATTATTCTGATCGGGAACACCCCGCTAATAAGTCTGTGTTGCATGCAGTCAGCTATTTCCTGTTCTACTCCAAGAGTGCTGTTAACTTCTACTTGTACTGTTTGACGAACATCAAGTTCAGAGCTGAGCTGATCCAGACAATTCGAGAGTTTTACGGGTTATGTCATGTCACCAAGAAAAGTAGTTCTTAAAGTGTTTCCACTAAACTTTGAAAATAATTCATATATTTACTTAAATATAAGAAAACAATGAACAGAAGAGACCAAAAAAACCACCTTGTCTGTTTTGAAATATGAACTATTGCATGGGGCCTCTCCTGTATAACATCTGGTATCCCCACTGCAACAATGGACCCAAAACGTAGAAACCCATTTTAGGTTTAGGACAGTTATACGGTCTCAGTGCTGTTAATGATATATATGGGAATAATCGCTGTATCAAGGCCTATAATAACATAGTCATTTCGAGGAAGAAAAAAAGATTGTTCAAGGAACGTGTTATCTGCTTTACGTGTAAGCTTTTAATTCATGTCGTTAATTGTGTCAATATGTTTGATCTAACGGCTATGAAATGTTAAAGGTTTCATATCCTGGGTCTAACACAACACATTGATTTCCCCTTCAATTCACACCATGAGGCTACATAGACTAGACACGTGGGATGAAGATTGTACTTCAGAGCCTCAGGCTGGCATTGTTTTACAAATCAATGTGGTATAAAGCCTGTATTGAAAATCCTTGTTTGTCTGATATGACGATGTACTGCACTCGTTTGCATATTTTGAGCCATGAAATAAATCACAAGAGAAACATTCGTTGTCCACATCACTGTGCAAAACACAAGGCCTAGTGCAGAGTGAGAGGAAAAATCCCCTGCACCCAGGTTCAGAATTCCTTTCAAAGATCCAGCTCGGCTGCGAAAATGGGTAGAAAACATGAACAGGATGGACCCCCACAGCCAATGTTGTCATCGCTCTGCCACTCTTCATCTTCTTTCTACATGAACAGGTGGACCTCCACAGCCAATGTTGTCATCGCTCTGCCACTCTTCATCTTCTTTCTACATGAACAGTTGATGGACCCCCACAGCCAATGTTGTCATCGCTCTGCCACTCTTCATCTTCTTTCTACATGAACAGGATGGACCTCCACAGCCAATGTTGTCATCGCTCTGCCACTCTTCATCTTCTTTCTACATGAACAGGATGGACCCCCACAGCCAATGTTGTCATCGCTCTGCCACTCTTCATCTTCTTTCTACATGAACAGGATGGACCCCACAGCCAATGTTGTCATCGCTCTGCCACTCTTCATCTTCTTTCAACATCTTTAGGGGAGTCCCATCGCAAATGTTCGGGTAAAATCAGGTCTACTGAAAAATTGACACCTTTCATACACTTAAGTTATTAAATACTTTCAATTAATCTTGCCTGATACTGCAACATATTTAGTATCAGATTCTATGTCAAATGGTAAGGAAATATAAGTTAGTCAAGAATAAATACTACTACTACTACTACTACTACTATACTACTACTACTACTACTACTACTACTACTACTACTACTACTACTACTATACTACTAACTACTACTACTACTACTAATAATAATAAAAACATAATCATAATCACAACACTACTACTACTACTACTACTACTACTATACTACTACTGACTACTACTACTACTACTACTACTACTGACTACTACTACTACTACTAGATACCACTACTACTACTATACTACTACTACTACTACTACTACTACTAATACTCACTAATAATAATAATAATAATAATAATAATAATAATAACAATAACAATAATAATAATAATAATAATAATGATAATAATAATAATAATAATAATAAATGATCATTTCTATAGCCTCTAATCTCCCGTGGGGGCTCTAGACGCTTCACAAAAATAATATATGTGACATGAATGGGACATTGCAACAAACAAAAAAACAACAATGACAACACACACACACACACACACACACACACACACACACACACACACACACACACCACACACACAGCCAGAGAGAGAGAGAGAGAGAGAGAGAGAGAGAGAGAGAGAGAGAGAGAGATGAGAGAGAGAGAGAGAGAGAGAGAGAGAGAGAGAGAGAGGAGAGAGAGAGAGAGAGGAGAGAGAGAGAGAGAATAGGAGTTTAGGAACATTGTTGCCGTATTGACAAATATTTCCTTAAATGTTATTGTTCAAATGCCTGTAGAAAGAAAATCAACGATGAAATCATTCTAGTTTTGTTTGATAATAGATGAAATAATGTATATTCTCCATACTAAGCACACAAAAAACAGTATGTCACCGTGCTTTTTACTGAACACCATACACATTTTCAACCCCACCCCTATTTTTCCACGGGACTCATGTCAAGAGTTATATCCCTTAATACTTTTTTTTGTTGACAGTTTTATGATAGTTGTTCTTTTAGCTATGCGGTTTTAGTCCTTCTAACAAATGAATAATATTATGTTTAAAAGTATCCTTATATTATATTCTAAAAATACAAACATCTTAGCGATATACTTTTCACAAATCTAAATAAAATTTTGTATTTTTCAATGAATGTCTTGCACCACTGGGAGTCCGCCAGATTATGCCAGCACGATCAATCACTGTGCACAAAGTCACCCCATTGCCGAGAGAGAGGGAGCGAGAGAGAGAGAAGGAGAGGAGTGGAGAGGGAGGGAGGGAGAGGGAGGGAAGGGGAAAAGGAGAGAGAGGGAGGGGTTGGGGGAGGGGGAAACAGGAAGAAGGGGGGAGGGGGTAGAGTCTATTTTAGACACACAGAGAGTAGGCCATTTCATTCACAATTTTCATGTCATTAGGATTTCATCGTGCTAAAGGATTTCAGTGAATGAATGACGAATGGAAAAGATGACGTGTGTGCTGAATGTGTGTTGTGTGTATGTGTGCACGTGTGTGTGTGTGTGGGTGTGTGTGTGGTGTGTGTGTGTGTGTGTGTGTGTGTGCGTGTGTGTGCGTGTGCGTGCGTGTGCGTTGTGTTTGTGTGGGTGCGTGTGTGTGCGTGTGTGTGTGTGTGTGTGTGTGTGTGTGTGTGTGTGTGTGTGTGTGTGTGTGTGTGTGTACAATCGACTGCATAAGCCTACTGATAAGCCAATGTTGTTGTAGCTAAAGTTGTAATCTTACCCACATAGGCCTAGCAGCAGATAATAGATTAGGTGTTGATATTTATTTTCATCAGAGTCGGTTAGATCAGTTCTTTGGTAGACAAGCTGTAGTGTGTAACACATGCAAACCTAAAGCATCTTATAGGGTGAAATCCTCAATACACAGTCAGTTTTCATGTCTAGTTCTATGAAGTGACCAATACAATGGACGACTCAAACCGTGTCAAACGGGATTCTTGGAAGGATTTACACCAACCCTATGTAGACCTGGCTAGTCTCATCATTAGCATCGGCGATGCTGTCGTTGTTGTCTTTGGGATATTCGGAAATGTGATGGTCATTCTGATCATGCTTCGTCTTCCTTCATCCACGTCCAGTGTTTTCTTCACAGTTCTGGCCGTGTCTGACCATATGAATCTGACTGTCCCACTACAGAACTTCCTCCAACACATGTATCATTATAAACCGATAAGGAATCAGGGCACCTGGCAGTGCAAGATTTACAGGTATTTAGTGCGTGCAGCATCGCCTGTATCGTCCTGGATGCTGGTGTCACTCACCATGCTCAGAGCTGCCGCTGTGCTGTGGCCACTTCGTGTCAACGCTGTGTGGACCAAGAGAAAGTCACGATTTGCTGCTGGTATAGTGAGCATCGTTCTCCTTCTGATGACGTCCCACCTGGCTGTACGGATTCAACATTACTGATATAGGTAGGTGTTACATACAAGCTTCAGAACTCTACGAATGGTTTGCATTCAGAATATACACTTGGATTAACTTGCTCCAGTTCTCTTTCTTACCTTTCATCCTGTTACTCCTCAGTAACAGCATTCTTTTGCGGACACTGGTCAGATCTGTTGGAATCAACCACGACCTTTCAACGCAACAAGCCAGCCAGAGTTCCTCCAGACAACAGAAAGTGTCTTCATTAACGGGTCACCCTGGTTACTGCCAACGTTTCATTTTTCCTCCTGACAACGCCATGGGCTGTATGCTTAGTGCATGAGAGCTTACGTTTGATAGACTGCCCCCCGTCCCACGAGTGGGTCAATTGCTTGGTGTTTTTCATTACCAGCAACGTGCTGTGAGATTGGAGA
>JAGGCT020003698.1:0-12394 GCA_017654935.2 Phymorhynchus buccinoides
CTCGCGCCGAATAACCAAATCCCTCCAAAACGGTGCGCAGCACAAAATGTCAAAAAATAAATCTGGAAATGATGACATCCACATTTCAACTACGCACTGCAAAGTCACTAAGGTTGAATATCCAAAGCCTTCCAAATGGTACGCAAACTCACAAAAAAAGAAAGAAAAAAGCATTAACTCATTTGCATAGCAACGATTTTTAATGACCAGCCATACACACAAACAAAACATACATAAGAGGAGAAATGAAAGAATATTACGTGTTTTTACTTCAGGTTTTAGAGATAGGGAAGTGGTAGATCAGACTTTTTTATATATACTTTATATAGAAAAACTCTTTACACCGATTGGTTTCCCAGCCGACAACAAACCACTACCAAAGCACAGTCAGAGGCAAAATTGTGGTCTAAGGGAGTGAATGCGAGTTTAGAAGTGATCAAGATATGGTGTGCACACAGATTTAATTCCATTGAAGCAAATGTCTCAAATTAACAGCTATCTATTAATTCTGACCATATATGAATGAATATAGCAATACAACACAAGATGTGGGGGGGTAAACTTTTTTTTGTGTGGACACTGATATCCACATAGCAGTTTCACTACTGTATTTTAACGCCTACAAGGCACGCCTGATTATAAATTGCACCCCCCGAAATTTCACACAACACTGAGATTTTTTTACCATGCTATTTTTCTTACTGTATTGCAAGTCATATTATAAGGTGCATGGGTCTCAGTCTGGGTAAAAAGTACCGCCTTATAGTTGGCAAAATATGGTACTGACTGGAAATTTTATCAATTGAGCAGTATAGCTCACACTGAATATCTGATGCCCTCCAACTAAATGGTAAATGATGACATCCAGACTTCAATTGGGCACAGCACATTTTAGGGTATGTTAGGTTAGGTTAGGTTACAAAATAGTCACAGAGGCGTCTCAGTGAAAATTCCGGTTGCTCCCACGCTGTAAAGGGCGTCGCAGCCAGAGGCACACCACCCTTTTGGGGGGGGGGGGGGGAGAGAGGGCATGCAATTTGTGTGTCACTGATGAGGAAGGAAGGGTGAGGGGTAAATGTTGACCAAATGACAACTTTTTTTTTTGCCACTGGGTTTAACGTGTGATAAGTGCATGAGCACACGTTTTATCAATTCAGCAGAGCAGTAAGAACATCCCAAGACCCCCAACACCTCCCCCACCCCAACCACTCTCTTCCTTCAACACCAAGGGACATAACCATGGAAATCTCACGAAGAATCAGAGCTGTCTAGAGCTTATGTTCTTGTTTAGGTTTATAAAGGCAAATCTACACAGAATTTTGATTGCGTTGTAAGTGATTCCACTCACCTGAGTCAAACTGTACTTTTCATTGATTTCCGCTGTAGGCTATAAAAACATTCAGACTCCTGTTTGCATTCAAAATGGCTATGAAAGATGAACAAATCTATTCTAACCAGCCAAAAGGTTTGAAAATCCCACATCCAGCAGAGATGCTCACAACAATTCAAACAAGGGCTCCGCCCGAGCGGCAGCAACGCATTGTAAGTCAATCAATCAAAATATTTATTGTCTATAAAACATAAAGAAATTATTTGTATGGATGACATGCACATAAAACACACATATAAACAATAAGACAATAAGATAATATACAGTAAAAACATCATAAGAATTAAATTACAATACAATATAAACACACACACACACGCACCCTCTGCACATGTCACGCACACACACACATCACCCCCCCCTCAAACTTCCCCACAATAACATATTTTTCAAAAACTCCACCCTCAATCATGGCCTTTTTTCCCCCCCCTCACACACACATATACAGAGCTAAACAAACAATTTGTATAAAAAATAATAATCGGACAACAAACAACATGTATAAAAGGGGGTACATGAAAACAAGGTTTAGATTATAAAAGCAAAAGCTGAATACTAGAACAATGTAAAATAATGCATGCTAAAGTCAACACACATTCACCCTGGCTCTCTCCCTCTCTGTCCTCCCCCCCCTCTCCCCCTCTCCCCTCACCCCCCGCCCTCCTCTCTCTCTCTCACACACAGAGCTTAAAACCAACAATTTTATAAATAAATAATGGGACAATATGCATCAAACAAAATTAAAATTAATAACATCCCAAGCATAATACACAAAACAAAGTTTAGATTATAAAAACCAATACTGAATATTAGAACAATGATAAAAGGTATGCTAAAATCAACACACATTCATGATTCACCCTAGTTATCTCTCTCTCTCTCTCTCGCTCCACTCCACTCCCTCCTACCAATCCCTCCTCCCCCCTCTCTCTATCACTTCCCCAGACACACACACACACACACATGCACACAAAGCTTAAACCATCATTTGTTTAAAACTAATCGCAGAGCAGCAGCAAGACATTGTGACAATGCAAACCCGGCCAGAGTTATGTCCTCTCCCCCCCCCCCCCCACTCCCCCCAAGGTCAGAACGGTGTATGATATAACATATATTCTCTCTCTCTTTTCATTTCATACGTTTACCGCCACGATTCAAAGTCCAAAAGTAGTAGGCCGGAAACATGTACACTGACACCGCTCGGCAACATTGTAGTTCCGGGGGATAATTTATATACAAATGTTTTATACTGTTAGTGTCACATCCTGACACAACATTTTGGAAGCTGCTTATGTCTTGTACTCTCAAAGACGATTATAATAGCTTGGACAATAAATATATAGCGATACAAAGAAAGAAATTTCGGTTGTACAAAAAGGTCACACTTCAAGGTCAAGATCATCACTTGGCGATAATTTATGCTTGGATGTTTTCTACTCTAGGTTATACAGTAGGCAATCTGCACACACAATCTGAAGCGATTCTGTCCAGTACAAATGTGGAGATATATGGCTTAAAACCCAATTTATAGACCCCTCCCATTTTCAATGCCTACAAAATAATATCTCCAAATCTAGTCTTCTCATTCGGGTGGACAATATGGAATATGCCACCATCGACTTAATGGGCATAAGCCAAAGTACCTACTTGCCAAATTTGAAGACTCTAACACCAAGTTGTAAGTCGGGATTTGAAATAAGTTATGTAGCCTACTTAAAGATTTTCGGTTTTCAAGGTGATGTTTCAAATGTTTCTTTTGATGTTAATGTATATATTGTGTAATATGTTCAGCAGTTCCCATCCGTTTTCCTTTTTTGAACGGAAATTTGCTTGTTTTTTTAAAGCTTGTCTATTTCCCTCTGTTCAATTTTGAACCCCAGTTCAACAATGTGCTTTAACAGGATGGCTTGTTGAAAAAAAGTTTTTTTTAAGATGTTCCCATCGAGATACATACTTGGACAGACTTGACTCGACACAGCGCACACAATAACCGATCGCAATACCTAGTGGCCTCTGGCCGGGTAACATACCATATTTATACAGATTTTAAGCTCGATACTTTTCCCCCAGACTGAGACACAAGCAGCCACGCCTTACAATGTCTCAATTCCAAATCTGTGCCCTCTTATCTTTCTGAGCTTCTCCACCCTTACATGCCTCCCTAGAGCACTTAGGTCTCAAGACTCTTCTCTGTTAATTGTAACGTAGGTATTCTCTGAATTCCTACGGCAAAAGGGCTTTCTCTGTTTCCGGACCTACAATTTGGAATTCTCTACCCCTTTCTCTCAGAAAAATCACCTGTCTCCAAACCTTCAAATCCAAACTGAAAACATATCTCTTCAGAAAGTACCTTGTACTGTTGTTTGGCGTGAGGAAAAGCTATGTTTCTGTAGCCTCTATCTCACTCTCTTAGTGTGTTTTCATGTGCGCGTGTCTTGAGTGTTGTGTGACTTGTGCGAGATGTGAGATTTAGTGTTCTAGAATTTTTTAGAAAGACGATCAGAGATACAAACAGAGACGCTTTTTGGTTTATTCAGCAATACCATTTGGTTATTTGTTTTGTGGAATGTACATGAATCATGGAAGATTAAACAGCGAATACTATTTTCAAATGACTTGTACAGACTGTCACATACAAAGTCAGCATTTCTCTTAATCTTTACGGGTGCCCTACACATATTTTTGATGTGGATAGAGAGAGATACTTGTTTGAAACAGAGAGAGGACATAGAGATCTACAAGGCTCAAGGTTGGTCGTCGGACTCTGTGCTCTTATCTTTCTGGAGACTCTCTTCCAATACAATCCCTTCTGAATTCCAAGGCTGTGTTAGACATTTTCTTCTCTCCAGAGCATCTGTTCCAAGGAATTCTCTACATGGTCCTATCATCAGAACAGTGCTGTGAACTTGTATGATGTCTTTGGGAGTGAGAAAATCGTGTTATACATTTTTGTCTTAGCTGATTTCTGTCGATCTAATGTGTGTAGTAGAATATCTGTTACATTATCATTGTCCTACAAGCACATTTAACCATTTGGTGCTTATGTTTAATAGTGCGGAGTCTGTTAGTAAATCGCATCGAGGTCTCTACTACGCGGTTATCAGGATTTTGAACATATGAGCAGCTATGCTAGGAAAAGAAACAATTCATTAAATTATATTACGTATGTATTTGGTTCAAGACAAATGCAATATCTCACTAAATCATCTTGTTATTATCTCATAACAGAGACATTGCATCCAGAATGCACATATTCATGTTACAACAACAATGTGTCACATTTATCCGCAACTCACAAATTTGTGTCAGGGACCCTGGGGGTTGTGAAATAACTAAATAGACAGCCACCACACTGAGAGCAATATTGTAATTAACAAACTGGACGAATACGAACATTAATACTCCTGTAAAAGCAGAACTGTGTTTAAAAATACATGTGCCTATTAAAAATCGGCAAGAAAAACTATAACACAATCAACTTTTGGTGTAAATTTATGAGGGTTGCACCTCCCATCAGAGTGTGACCTTAGTAGTCCATAAAATATGGATATCTTTAGTTTTACGTCACAACACGTGGTCCTTCGGGGGCTTTATTTTGATAAATTGGAATGATGGTACTCATGATCTAATCTTATTGTTTATACTGCATGAGTCCAATGTTGGTCTAACAATGAGTGAAATTGTGAATCAGTTGTGATTATACGGCCTTATACCAGATCTTAGCGCTAGGAGATTTAAAAGGATAAAGCGCCAATGTAGGACTCAGAGAAAAAACCATCTTTATTTTCTCATAACAGTCAAATTGCTGAAAAAGTGCACATTGAAGAAAAAAAGTTTTTACACCGCCACAAACCACAAACACCATGGACCTTAATGACGCATTTAAACTACTAACACTGCAACATTGTAATGAATGTAGCCTTGGGCGAAACTATAACAAAATCAAACTTTTGTGTAAAATTTGGGGGTGCACCTCACAATCAGGTGCACCTTTTAGTCTTGATAAAATATGGTAGCTTTAGTTTTACGTCACAACATGAAACAATCCATCTATCTTTTTCAATGTCAAATGAAAAATCAGTTTGATTATGGCTTAAGACTTGGAAGATTTAAAAGATATAGCCAATGTAGGTCAGAAAACCATTTTCTTCAAATGCTGAAAAGTGATTTGAAAAAGTTTTTACCCCAAAACACCATGAACATATACTTTAACTAGTTTAAGCCTCACTCGAAGAGAAACTTTCCATTTCATCTGAAACTTACAGCTAGAGTATGACTATGAGAAACTTCAAACAAGAACATGAGTCTAGTCTTGAGCACAAACAGAATGATTCCAACACTCCTTCTGTCCACATTTCAGTCAAAATGTAAATCACAGTGCAATCTAATCAGCTTTCATCAAGAATCCATGAAATGTTGTACGAGGATTCTGGGTTCCACCAACGACTTGTATCTCTAACCAACTTGCATTTTTCAAGAAAATGCGTTCATTTTTCATGACAGGAACGACGGCACTGATGCTCGATTGAATCTGCCTACCATCAAGACTGAACGCTTCAGCCAGTTT
Organism: Phymorhynchus buccinoides; assembly: GCA_017654935.2. Lineage (NCBI taxonomy): Eukaryota > Metazoa > Mollusca > Gastropoda > Neogastropoda > Raphitomidae > Phymorhynchus > Phymorhynchus buccinoides. The sequence goes on from JAGGCT020003698.1 coordinate 5,958, forward strand.
GACAGTATGATTATCATTACTCCTACATAGACTTATGCGAATAGGCAATGCGGTGTCTTTATGTTTATGTATATGTTTTGGCATGACAGTGGCATGGAAGCAGTAGAGGCCAGAAACTGGTGCTTGAAAGGTGCCGGTGTTTTTGTTGAAGGCGCTGCCGATGTTGGTCCTGGTGTTGTCGAACACGAGTTTCTCATTCACTTTGATGAAGGTGGATGGGGCAATCCCGTCAGCATGGAAAGCAACCACTGTGTCTGCAAACATATTCACATGCACACAAAACACACAGGCATGCACACACGCGCCCATGCATGCACGCACGCACACACATACACACACACACGTAACACATACACAATTTTACTTATACACACACACATAACCAAGCATATCATGTTGCAAGTAAATTATACATGCTCAGTACGTGCATGCTATATTTTCTTACCTTCATTTAGTTTATCCTAGAAACTGTGAAAAGAACTGAAAGGTGCAAAATAGCTAACAAAGAATATACTTCATTTGCAAACATCAGTTAATTTATTCATTTTCTTAACAAAAAATAACTACAGAAAAAATCCCATCAGATTGCTCTTGGAGCAAACAGCAAGATTAAGAAAACCTCAAGGTTTTTTTTGTGTGCGTTCGGGTCAAAGTCATGGGGATCAGTGTGTTCTGGGGAGCTGTCGGTGGACGGTCATGGTGGCGCCCTCGGAGGAGGACCTCACTCACGCTGGCTCCGCGACTAAGAGAATAGTGTCGTCAGTAGGGGGCTTCGTAGGTGGTGTCCTGAACAGGCTCTACTGAACTCCACCGAAGTGACTCAGCAGCAGTGCAGTGTCTCCTCGGTTGGTTGCCTCCTGACGGCCTAACATAGATTCGCTCCTCTTGGACTGCTGGTCTCGGATTCTGCGACCTGAACGTGCGGAGGTGTGACTGTGAATTGGGACACGGAATGAGCTGCATGGGAGCAAACGCCACTGTACGGCCCAGAAGATGGGACAGCAAAAAAAAAGTGCAAAATTGTGCAAAAAAAAAACAACAAAAACTTCATTTGCAAACATCAGTTATTCATTTTCTTAAAAAAAATAACTACAGAAAAAATCCCATCAGATTGCTCTTGGAATAAACAGCAAGATTAAGAAAACCTCATTTTTTATTCATTAGTAGGAGACAACTACCCTCACTTAAACCTACCTCCTTACTTCAAATGTCTGCACTGAAGTCTAAACTCTCAATTTATAATTATGTTCACATCTAAAACAAGGGCATCGCCGAGCGGCAGATATGCACTGCGACAGTGCAAACCCGGCCACATATATGTTTCGTAGCATATGCTTAAAGCAACAAACCAGTCTGATAAGATATACATGTAGTTTGCATAGAGTAAGTCCATGTGTTTTACACTCATTTCACAAATTCCAAAGAGCCTCACAAACCAAGTTACTGGAAATTTTTTTATATTTTTATTTATCAGGATGATAACCTTACAAATGATGGTAAATCACATCAATGCCAGCACTAAAACAAGACAGATATACAAATAGAAACAGACAGATACAGAAATGAAGACTTCATATGAAAGTTTCTGATTGTAAATTAAATCAGATTTCCTACCCCCCCACTGCTAGACCCAACAGGCTTCACACACCTGGCCACAAGACATATCAAAGATATACTATTCCTCCACCACCACTAACTCCCTCTCCCTCCCCCATTTAAATCCCATGACTTTTTCTCTATTCACATGACCCTCTTTTTTTCTACCCCTATATCCTTTTTCACTCTTTCCTCCCTTATGATAGACCATACAATAAAGGTCACATGCTCTTCAACCACCCTCACTCTCTATTACATCACAAGCACATGACGTAATGCACAGGTTGGTAAAGGGGGACCAGGTAAGGTGGCTGCGTCCGCTTAGCGCGCATTTCGCAATTGCTATAAAGCGCGCACTGTCAGTTAGCGCGCGATTTCAGGTTGGTTAATGCCATAAAACGCACACTTCGAATGTCTGGAAAGCGCGCGTCCTCTCTGTCTCTGTATCTTTCTTTCTCTCTCTCTCTCTCTCTCTCTCTCTCTCTCTCTCTCTCTCAACACAACTTGGAATTCGAACATTGATGACTTATGTAAGATAAAATAAAAATAAAATGAAACAATCTTTCTCATAGAAATGTTTTGCATCACACAACTCATTCAATTGTTATCACCAATGCAGTTATCGTGAATCACGAAATGCAACTTACACAAAAACAACAGCACGTGAATGCCATCCGTTAGTGATAACAACTGAATCGAACAATCAAGCATTTGAATTTGCACGCGAATGGCATCATTTGAATGGCTATAAACGTAACAGCAGAAATGACGACTGCATAAACTCACAAATTTTATTTTAAAAGATTGAAACCTGCGCTATTCATGGAACATCATACCGTGCGCGCTTTATGGCATCAAAGTGCGCGCTTTATAGTATTTTTTCTGCCCGCTTTATAGCAGTGCGTGCTTTCTACCGGACGCCGGTAAGGTATGACTCATTGCCACATGACTAAAGGCTTCGGCACACGCTGCAACTTTTGCTAGTTGCAGCCTGCAACTTTGTGGTTGCAACAGTTGCCTGCCATCTACAACAAGGTTGTAGGGTTGCAGTTGTGAGTTGTAGAGCGATAGAAAACGATCCTATTTTTGAGCCCCTGCTTGCAACAAGTTGTAGGTCGCAGCCAATCAGAGTGTCGTTTCATATCACATGGTTTTTGCATCACAATGGCGGAGTGAAACCGTTGCACTGTAACATGCAAACTGATCGAGTTAATTCATAGTTTTCCCTGCATTTGGGAACCGGGTGTGTTGATTACAAAAATCGGGACAAGGTCCAAGAGGCCAAAATCCAAATAAGCCGTGAAATGGGCGGCATCAATGATGAGTACATGCACATCATGTTTTCTTTTTCAATCGATGTATCATGTAGATCAGTGTAAAGCACCACATGCAGGCCTTTGTTAGTTCAAGTTTTTAGTGTACACTATTTTCTGTCAGCTTTGGCATTTTTGAGTAGTCTGCATACATTTTAGAACAATATTTCCGAGCCTACCTGTGGTTGGTTCAGCATAGGATTGCAAGGGGGTCGTATCAAAGTTGCAGCGTGTGCCGCGAGCTCTGCAATTTTTACTGCAACTTGTGGTATGACAGCAGTTGTGGCAACTAATTTGTGGTAGCATGTGCCGAAGCCTTAAGTAACATAACAGCTTGGGGTCAGGTCTGGTTGTTTCCCTCTTTTGGCTTATATTAAAAACATAATTGCTTAAAAAACAAATATGACTACGCCGATTAACTCCATATCCGAACTCCCGCTCGTGCATCGCACACTCCATCTTCCTGCAAAGTATTATTGAGATCCGTCATGTACATTTGGAGAAAATCGTAAGACACACACACATACACACACACAGACACATCACAAAACCCGGTCCTCTGGCTGGATAATTAAGCAACAGGACCATTTAAGAAAAAGAAAAAAAATATATGATACAGTATTAAAAAAAACCCACTCTAAACACACATACAAACACACACACGTGGGAATACCGGGGGTCTTTTGTATAAATAGTTCCACCTTCTGGAAGTTCTGTGCTTGTAACTTCCTCTAATCTGTCACTCTTTGACTCTGCCTTTCTCCTTTGCTTACTGTCATCTACTATTTTTCTGCCTTACCGGTCCATTCTCCTGCCTTTTTTTCAAGAAACACTTTCAGAAACATTTCCTCCAGCTGAAGTCGGACTTGCTGGGCCTAATTATTTCTTACTTAGGCGCATAACAGCAGCATGACGCATCTGCGCTCATAATTGACTGGAATCTGTCTCATCGATCGAAGAAGAAGATCCATTAATAACTACTGGTAAGTAATTGATCAATATAAATAATCCCATCTCATTCATTACTGCATTCTTCCTTCTCTTTCAAACAATGCAAAGATTAATATTGACTTCAGATACCACCTTACCCATCTTCGCTCTCAATTCTTGCACTTTGGTCTTCAGGCCTTCTTCCACTGTCTCCAGATCTGTGCTCAGACTCGTCTTCATCTTCTCCAGTTTTCCCTCCACCAGTGCCTCCATTCGTTCTCTCAGGGACACAGAAGGGACGACTTCTCCCTTCCCAACCGACACCTCTCCTAAATAGGCCCTTACGGTGACGAGATCCACGGCAGACAATTCCCCATCCAGACTCAGATAATTCTTGTGCTCCGTTCTCTTCGATTCCCGCTCGTGCCACTCACGCTTCTCTCTCTCTAGGAGAGAAGCTTCCAGCTCCTTTTTCAACAACAGGACCTTAGCGTTGTCGTTTGTGGAAGAGGCCCGGGACACCAGCCCGCACAGGGAGTTGATCAGGTTGAAGGATGAGCGTTCCTCAGCCTTCAATTCCAACAGTGTACGCTCGGCTTCTTCAAAGAGAGTTTCTAGAATTTCGTCGCGCGCCCTGTCGGCCCAGTGGACGATTTGGGCGTGGCGCGCGTTCAGGTCATTTTCTGCTTCCTGCTGCTGGCGGGAGAGTTCCTTGACGTCTTTGGAGAGGCGAGTCATCCGCCTCTGCATCAGATGAATCTGTGAAACATCGACAAAGGGGGTAGTCAGTGACAAGTTCGCCAACACAAGTGTAGTCATTGACAACATTGATCAATAAGGTGTAGTCAATGTCAACAATGAACATGAATAGGATCTGATGACACGCAGTCACACACCTATTATAATTACATCACTCTGTGTCTCCCTGAGAACAATAACAAAGAACTATTTCAAAGAGTAATCACTCTTGAGAAAATGCCAAGAATGATAACCCTGGATTTTGTACTTTATCCCATAAAGAGTTAATTTTTTTGTTCTTTTTGTTTTTTGTTGCTGTCCCATCTTCTGGGCCGTGTGTATTTGCTCCCACACCTCTCTTTCCGAGTCCCAATAGGGCATTTGCCACGTGAGGGCGACCTTGAATTTCACCGAGTTGAATTTAGAGAGTTGAATTAGAAAGGTCAGCGTAACTCGGGCAGAACGAGTGCGAGCAAATTAGTAGTCTAGTATAGAGAACGAACATTCGTGGCAAATGCTCTATTTGCAGCCACACCTCCGCATGTTCAGGTCGCACAATCCAAAACCAGCAGTCCAAGAGGAACGAATCTATGTTAGGCCGTCAGGAGGCAACCAACCGAGGAGACACTGCACTGCTGCTGAGTCACTTCGGTGGAGTTCAGTAGAGCCTGTTCAGGACACCACCTACTAAGCCCCCTACCGACGACACTATTCTCTTAGTCGAGGAGCAAGCGTGAGTGAGGTCCTCCTCCGAGGGCGCCACCACGACCGTCCACCGACAGCCCCTCAGAACACACTGATCCCCATGACTTTGACCCGAACGCACCAAGGCATAGACTGGATTGGAAACTGAAACTGAGGTCACCATGAGAGCAGGGCTGGCAAAGCCACATAATTTGAGACATTTTTTTTTTTTTAATGATTGATGGAAATGAGGCGGATGACTATGATGATGAAGATGATACTATGAAGTTCTGTATCGGTCTGAGACTGCATGACAGGGCTGTATTCTATGCTTCCTTTCATAATGATATCCCGGCGTTAACCAGGCCCGAGAACTACAGACACCTGCAGTGTTGGTCTTGAAATTAGAGCAACACTCTCAGAATCGCATCCGTTAAGCGGATGAAGCTCGACTGTGTGGTTTCAGTCTTCCCATTGAGCCCATAGCCACTCACTCTGGGTAGGAGTCGGTCCAGGACTGAAAAAACCCTCGCATCTGATGGGATTCGAACCCGAGACCTCCCAGCCAGTAGTCCGCAACACTAACCACTATGCCACGGCGGCTGGTATAAAGAGTTAATGTTAGTATCATTGATTCCTTTGGATATCCTTTGCTAAAAGTTAAAGCATGTCAGCATAATTTTTGAATATACAGTACAAATCCTCCTATTTTAAGATTTCCAAGAATCAGTCCGGAAAAATCGAGTCGTACAATTTGGAGGGGTCGTATGACGGAGGGTTTTCACTGGCAGCCGTAGAAAGATAAAAGTTTCAGCACAGTTCATACTCTCTTCTTCATGCACACATACAATAACATATTTAAACTGGATTTGGGTCTTTCCAACTCAATAGGATTGTGCAAATTCGATATTACAGTTTCACTTTGCCGACATATCTTTTAAATTACACCATTCCATCTTCTCGTCCAAAGTCAGTGGTTTTCTTTTTCAAAGTCAGTGGTTTTCGTGCTTTTCCTACGCTCTCCGGAAAGGATCCGCCATCTGCAGACGACAGCAACGGTCGTAAAAATCAACAAAATGGCTGTCGTAAGTCGCATTTTAGAGGAAGTCATTAAAGGGAGGTCGTTTACATAGTAAAATGCATCTGTGTCAACAAAGGAAAATGTTTAGCTAATTA